>JARACY010004242.1:0-27952 GCA_029255725.1 Scrobipalpa atriplicella | reverse complement strand
ATCTGAGTCGAATCTAGTTTACGAGTTTCGTGTGAAAGCGTCGCATTTTCTATCTGTGCGTACATTGTTTATATACCCCGATAATGCATCAGTCACGTTATAGCTTCTAACGTATTAATGGTGCTATAAAAAGTAAGTAAAGTCGCCTTGAACTAGAGAAAATCGAAAATGACGCAGTGATTCGAGGCCATAAATCGGAGGTCAGTGTCACTTGTGCAATCAATTATTTATTGCTCAGATAAAAGGCGACATCTAACTACTGCTCAGAGTATAAATAAATTCCTACTCACTACAACTTGTTGGGCTTATCATGCTCTAACATTGGTCTGATCGACTCAGAAATTTGGTAAATTATATAAAATTAAATAATTTGAAGTGAATTCGTCCGCCTTGAGCAACTTTTGATTACGTGATAACATTGTAAGCAATTAACGCCGAACCTTGCGAATGGTACTTTGAAGACTATTGAATTGAAGGATAGGATAATAATACAGTTTCTCACGCCGCTTTTCACATTCCTTAGCCAGCCTCATTCACTATACTAGCCCGTTATTCTAACGAGTCTTAGCGTAATAACCGTCATGCCCCGGAGTTACTGACCGCCTTGTGACTCTCAACTAACTCAGTTTTATTTACTCTTTATTGTACCCGTTTGTTTACCAAACAGCTTGTGGCTTCAGACTACCCCCCTTTTGAGTAACGGGGACTTGCAAAGTGTGGCAGTTTGTTTAAACCGTTAGTGTCGGACAGAAGTTGAAGACAGTCTAACAAGGCGGTTTAGCCGAGACTCATATCTTGAGATTTATCTGACGACCCCCTCTCGATGTCATCTCGCCAGACAGATCGAGTTGCTTCCTGAACTAGACGCCAGCGGTTTTATTGCATGTGGTTTTCTAAATATATAGAAGAGCAATAAACTGCTTCATTCATATTTCAACAGATTTAAAATGTCCATGTTCATAAGTATCTGTATTAATAAATAATTTAATACCTGTATTTTATTAAATTGAATTTTCCGTAATATGCGTTGATAAATAAACACTCTTAAGAAATTCTTTTGGGTTTAAAGACTCATCTTTGTAGTATAGTGTAGTCTAAAATTGTCGATATAGTTACCATAATAACTCCCGAATTTCAGAATGCTGAGTATTGACAAATATCTTTCCGACCAGTTGTAATGAATGCTGATTCCTCTGTACAGAAAGCAAAATCACGACCACGGATTTAGGAATGTAATCACGACCAACATCAACACTGTTTTGGATCATCAAAAGACCATCGTAAATTCTCCCCGTTCAAAGAATATTACGACCACAGAGAACAGAAACTAAACTCTCTATGATTACGAAAGATCAGCCGGATTGTTGGTTTATTGGGTATAAATTCTAATTTACGAGCACCGATCGTAAACATTTTAGTTTAACTTTATCTTATGAAAAGTAGTTTATAGATAAGTAGTAATAATTCGCCATCAATGTGGTTATTAGCACATGTTCGCGAGAAAGAAATTAATGACTTTTTTATTTGCATACTACAGTAATATTAAAAACTTGTTAACATGAAAAAAATCGTTAGACAACGACTTACTGGACTAATACAATGAAATATTTATAGTTTATTTATTCCGAAATAGCCTAGACAACGGATTCGTTATACAGGGTGTTAATTTAATTGCGTGCCATAGCTTAATAAGGGGTGTTTCAGTAACGTATAAGGAGCCCATAAAAAATAACGAATAAAATCCAATTCAAAAAATCAAATTACCAAAAGCCGGTATTTATTATGATTCCAAGAGCTGCGCCTACCTCTCGTGCTATAACCGAGCGCGCGCGATTCGCTATCATTGGTCGATGCGACTCGCGCGTCGCACCGCACGGTATTGGTTATAGCACGAGAGGTAGGCGCAGTTCTGGGAATCATCATAAATACCTACCGACTTTTGTTTTTTTGACTTTAAAGAATTGGATTTTTTTAAATATTTTTTATGGGCTCCTTTAACGTTACTGAAACACCTCCTAAGCTATGGCACGCAATTAAATTAACACCCTGTATTTAGAGCTAAAACACTTTTTGCCTAATGAAATATTCAACAGCTTCGTGCCAATGATGCCATTGAACAGACTTAAATTCTTCATAAATCAACTGGAGTACAAGTAGGTACGTATTAGCACGTGGCAACCGTTCGGTCCACACACAGTCTACGGAAGTTTATTTTCCTATGATTGGGAATCCCATCTGCTCCAAACTTGTTTACATTTCATATCATGGCCAATAGCTCGCCGCCTCTATTCATACATTCTATTAGAAAACGATCATCATTGACTCGCATTAATCATTATTTAATTAAGACTATCAAGTGTCGATCAAAACGTGATTTTTTTCCGCATTCTATTGCTAGTTGCTTAACCTCAAATTGTATGTCATGTCAATTAACAATTTTAAGGTCTACATTTCGGAGTACTAAAATTATTCATAACTAATTATGGTTTTGATGATTTATAACGTTAATTTGCATTCTAAATATGTAAGTATTTTTTTTAAGGACGGTAATGGGAATAACTTACGAATACAATGTGAAAGTTTGTATATGTGTGTCGGTTTAGTAGTTCAGTACTTTTCACGCTAAAACGGCACGCTACTATTTTTCGCGGAAAAATATGTCATATTTAATAACCGTTCAAATCGATTTCAACATAGTTACTAAAGTTTTTAGAGATTACGAACTTCTAAATCGCCAGCTAAGTATATTGACCACATTCAAAAAAGCATTTTTATTTTAATCAGAACCACCATCTTAATGAATCCTGCAACAGACAGGATTCTCAATCCGACCACATGAAAAGATTTCTTGAGATCATCTGAGGTCCTTTAACTTTACGTCTGATCTCAAGACACGAGAGGCGGCCAGATACTTGGCGTCGGGGAATAATGAGGCGAGGCCTTTGACACCCAAGTGCAGTGCAATGCCTTGTTTTGAGATGTAAATATTGCATGCTCATGAAATAGATATTTATAGGAGTCCATCTGTCTGTACTTGGATCTTTTACCAAATAGATAGATAGATGATGATGGTATGAAATGAATTGATGAATGTGAATTTTACTATGATCAAATTTTAACACCATGAGGAATTAAATGTACTTAGGGCATTTACAGATATGTAGAATTCTTTCAGGTTTTTCAATTACGTATAACGTATTTAACCCATATCCGTATACAAATTTTTCCGCTTACCAATTAGCCGTGTTTCTCACTCTACGTACGCTAATGCGGCCAATTAATGTGATCGTTTGTTTTGGTTTCAGGTGAGTAGCCGTTACGTAAGCGCCGGCCTGCGCCCGCGCACCGCAACACGCTAAGCAGCAAACCACCGGGTATCGTTTCACTCGCTTATCGCAGCCAAATGGAAATCTGAAAGCAGATTTGCATGTAAACTGTAAATTATTTTCCTAAACAGAGTTTTCTTCTTATTAGAAAAGATATGTGCTGGATTGGTTGTGTAAACTTGTATGAACGCTTAGATCAATAAATCAATGCGGCTTGACTGCAACGCTTTTTCTATAGGAAAATAAGTTACAAATGGCATATTTCAACTGGACTTATATAACGTTACTATGCCTCAAATATGCAGTACACATAACTACAGACATTAGAATACAGGTAAAATCATCAAATAAACGTTAAGATGATCACGATATGAAGCGAAACCCGACGTATGCCGTAACCTCTGCTCCCAACCTTCTTGTATTATAACCCTTGCTAGTGATGTGATTAGTGATGGCTATTGTTCCAAAAAAGTACAACAATTTTTTGTTCAAATGATGTGTAAGTAATACAGCATTGCTTAATTTAAACATTAAAGATTGTGTATCTTTTTCAGAACACAACACAACTTAGAATTGAGTTCTAGACTAAAATTATACAAGACTAGATTTTTTTTCGATTGATTTTGACAACTCGGTTATTCATTAAAGCTAAATAACTAGTATACGGTGTTATTCAAAAGTATCATCTCATCTCTCGGTCGTATCTTATCGCCGGACCATCGAATCGTGCGCAGTCGGCTGATGCATCCGCTGCTATGTTTACATGCCCATTAGCCGCAGCATTAGATCGATTTCCTGTTGCCTCACTTATACATTGCTATTTATACTTCGAGATATCAACAAGGTAAATTATATTTGAAATAATTTACAAGCACGTTTAATGGTTATACATTTTTAACATATATAAAATCTGCGTGTATTTCTTCGAGTTAGGCGTCGATTTCGTTTTTGGCCCAGCTAACAAATCATGAGAGGCAATTTAGATAGTTTTTTGCAATGCTGTAAAGACTAGATATATTAGACCATGCATCGCCTTGATTTCGATATGGAATATCCCAGCAGCTTCTTTACCCGTGTGAATTGACTTGAAGAGGTGTAGTGTAGTATTAATTTCTATACTGAACTGGAACTGATATGGATATCAGTCCCAGTTCAGTATAGAAGTAAACACTAACGAATAAGACTCAGCATCTCACGTTCCATAATGTAAAAAAAAACTTATTTTCATGTAAAGACGTCGAAACTTCGAAAGTCTGTGTAACACACTATTAATTAATTTTCTATTATTAATCGGCTTATCGGTCAAGATGGCAAGCAATCAAACACGTTTTAATCCGATAAGAAAATCACGTACGATATCAACACCAATTTATCAATGGATCGTGAGCGAATCTCTAGATAATTAATTGTAAAGGCATACACGCGATTAGATAAAAATATGTTCGATACTTTCATCCCGAGAGATAGGTACACGAATATGTAGATAGTATCAATTCAACATCTTCACATTTGTTAAGTATACTTGTTTCTGTCAGTTGTGCGAGCGTAGTATTTACAAGAGTAAATTAAAATAATACCTAGCTGTGAGTGACGCGCTTAGAAATTGTTTCATAATTTTCTGTTTAGTTGTCCAGGGATCCTGGCGTTTTCATTACACACGAAGGCAGGCTGTGATTCGCCACAATATCTATCTACATGTAGAGATTTTAGCAAGCAATTTGTGCCTTTAATCCGCTTGCACGTGTAAGAAACAAAACGCAGATTAGTGCTATTCGATTATGTGTTTTAAAAGTTTGTTCGTTTTATATATCTTCTGAAAACAAGTCAACCTGGCTGGAATGATCCAACTCCGCTAAAGTCAAACTATTGCTGGCAAAGATAGCAATTCCTGCTCTGTACATTCTTAATGGTACTTTGACTCCTCTGCCGGCTGTACGAGCGTAGTAATGCTTACATAATATTACTTGTAATACTTATTCACACGATTCGCATGGCATTATGTTTCAGCTCTTTCTTCATACACTCTGCTGCAATTGGTTAAAGGCAGACGACCGGTTCGCCTCTCTATCTTAAATAGCTTGCGACACATCACTTGTTTTGATTTTAATGCATATCGCTCACAGGAGATTTTAAAGGGTAAGGCGATTATAGGTGCTGTCCTGTGGTGTGTTTTATTCTTTCTGATTATGAAATTCCTTCAACACCAGTACAGTAAATAAATAGGTGATCTGTAGTGATGTATGACAGTTTTTTCGGTGCTTCGAAATAGTATTAGACAGTCTCTTAGCCAACGTTTTTTTACTTGCTTTAAATTGCAACATCTAGGTTGGCAAAGCCTTATTCAGAATGTCTGATTCACCTTCTGATATTCTAGGGACAAATTTTAATGACACCAGAACCGTGTAGATAAAACTGTACAGTACAATACAATCATCGTTCAGTTTTTCGTTATTCTAGTCTTGTCATTTGAACAGCCTAGGCTAGGCAATTAAATAATATCTCTCTGGGAGGATGAGTTGAACGCACTCATAACCTATTTAATTCGCGTGGGGTCTATATCATGTGTGAAGTACCTACAATTACTAGTTCGATTAGAAATCTAAAACTAATTGTACAGTCGAAATTTCGTGTTGTAAATGACTAATAGCTTCTAATACCAATTAATTCCCTTGGTAGTGATTAACATAGCGGAATAATCCAGCTAATCCCAAGGACATGTCACAACTGGATTAGTCACATCTGTCTACCGTGACGGCTTATTCGTATTCGCAACAGCTTCGATGATGTTATCGCTATAACGAATGCTCCATACCGCCGATCTTATCCAAGCACTTGCCGCAACAGGCTTCGCTGTTAATTAGTTCAGTTTCCATGCTATAAAGTGATCCATTTACTTACATGGATTAAATTAATAGTCTAGAAAAAATAAATCGACGGTTCATTGAACTGAAGAAATTTATTTAGATTTATGGTTAGGTATTTAGGCTGGGTACGGCTACCGAGGCAACCGCGGCCCTCCCCGCAAGTAGGTGAGATGTCGCGCTCCACTCGCTCGCTCGCCTCTTCCGTACAGCTGACTCGCTTTCGAGGAATTTCTCATATTTATGATCGCCGCGTACGTGGCCGTGATACCTAAGCCAGATTACTTGCCTACTTATCACGCTTTGTTAGCCACAATACTCAAGAAAATGGAAAAGTGACGATATATTTTGTGCTTTAGTAATTTTTACCTTACATCACGGCAGTGAAAGGCGCGCGCCAAAAGACAGCGTGCTTGCCGTTGACAACAAAATCAATCATACTGTGTGACACGTTTGTACATTCACATTTGCCTGTATGAAAATGTATGTTTTGTTTAGAAACACAAAGGCTGTTCGTTGAGAACAAATATTTTAACGTAGATATACTGCTGCGTAAATAGAAGTATCGACAATACATAGCGCACGATTTGAAACGGGTTTTCAAACGAACGTTCTATCTATACGTTTTATCTCAGACCAGTAAACGTAATTGTACTTCATTAGTTTAAAACTAAAGCCGATTTAAAAGCGCAGGTCGCATGAATCCCTAACACTAGTAAACAATGGCCCATGTGTCTCGTTTCAGTAGTGGGAACCCCTTAGGTTATGACTGCTCGGTTTTCGCGTGAGAAGTCGCCTTCCATGACGCCTTAATCGCGGTACTTGAAGTAAAGTAAACCTTATGTGCGCTTGCGCAGCTGGTATAAAGATAACGTTTCAAGGTTTCTCTGTGAATGGTACGACAATACCCATTGATCCGACTCTTTTAATTGGCGTAATTGTTTCGGAAGCTTGTTATTTTAATCTACTTTATTCGATCTGAGACATTGAAATTCATAGATCACCTTGTTAAACTTTGATGAGTAACAGGGTTTCCCTTCAATTGTGTCTTCCTGTATCCGCTGTGATAAGCCGAACATCAAAATGATTCACGATAAATAAAGTAATTTTTAATATTGTACTTGTTGGATCTTTAAACAACTGGTAGGGTAGGGATTGAATGCGTCACCTGTTTTAGTTACTCGTGCACCATGTGCAAGGATATCGTGATTCAGCTGTTCGAATGAATGAATGCACCGGCACCTTGCACTTTCAAAACATTTCGCTATACGCTATTCAAGTCCTCTTTTATTATTACTCACACCCTAGACGATTACGTAACCCTGTGTTATTACTGTTGTTTATAATACTGGGGTTATTATTGTGTTGTATTCATAAAGATTTATCCTTTCATTAAAATACTGATGATATGATAATAGAGTGCGTTACTGCGGAAAGATACGCAACGTCGTGCTTTCAACGAAAAGGATATACATTCAATCACGCACTGTGCTGCTACCAAGTTGACTGATTCACCGTATTAAAATCCTGATTCGTTTTAGTCACACGTAGTTATTGACCCCAATATCGTGCGTGGAAAAGAAGCAGTGATCTAATGGTTCTCCGAAGGGCTGGGATGATTGTAAACAATTTTACATATCTCATGCTCAGTAAGTGGTTCATACAACCCTAAAACCCGGGATGTAAGTGGTACTTTGCATCATAGGTTTTGAAACCTATGCTGCAAAGTAATTTGAATAAGGAACTGTCAAATTGCAAGAAAAAAAAAGTTGATAGCCTTATTTCAAACACACGGAATCGGATGATTAATCGAATCGGAATCGATTTTAAAACAAATTCTATTCGAATTTATTTAAATATCGAACTGGCCAGTACTAAATATGACGCATAGAGTCACGGAATAAGGCCATAAAAATGTAAACATAGGATTATGAAAATTATGAAATTTTTACTCTGTGGTTTTTATAACATATTTATAACCTCAAAACTTGAGTTTGTCGATTTATTACTTAGCATTTTATTATAAAACATTAACAAATTAAACAGTCAGTATACTTAACAAAATGTCTACTTGCAAATTAGATAATTTTTCTTACGCGAATGCATATATTTGTGATGGTTAAATTCGCTCATAGTGAGTTGGTATTGCCTACTGTTTCGTCGTAATTTCATGTTTTAATTTTCTTATATTTTCCCATAATTTTAACTTATCTTTCATTCGATATGTAAAGCATAGTGCTTACCTCATGGTGTAAGTCATCAAATGCATACTCGTACCATTAGCGCCCTCGCTGCGCTCGGGCGCCAAAAACCTCGTATGCATTTGATGACTTACATCCTTTGGTTAGCAATATACTATTGTGGCACGCTCTGTGCGTTGACGCTCATTGCGGTCGCGTGCCCGGCCCGGCCGGAATGACAAGCCGGTGCTCCCCTCGTAAACCAACCACATTACCACATGTTAATGTTACCCGCGACCTCCACGCATTTTAGGGTAGCACTCAGGAAGTGAAGCTACCCGGTACCTCAGGTACATTCTATATTAATAACGCTCTAATGACGCGCTACGTATAAAAAACTGCGTCGGACGAATTGTTCATTTCATTAGCCCCGACGGCTATTCTTTAAATAAAAACTTTTATATTCGGTTGTTTACTCGTGTATCTGTCAGTGGCTGGGGAGTTCGAACCTGACTACACATTTAGTCCACGATGCTGTGAACAGCGGGTTAATGCACTCTCGTCCGATCAACTGCACTCTTCCGGGTCGCTTCATCGAGCTTTGTACAGAACCTGTGATTTAAGTTTCTCAGTATGCCGTGTACCTGTTGGGCGACAGTAATGGTCGCCATCGTTGATGTCCCATAAAAGTCGAGCAAGCGTCTTGCTCCCCGACGATAACTCTAGTTTAATGTGTTTGCTTTTAGGCAAAGACAACTAATGGTTGTTGCGCGCGTCTGATCTCGTGGGAACGATTAGTCTACGCCGATAGAGCCCAGAACATACGACGCAGTTTCATCAGCATTCCTAGTTGTTTTCCATTCATAAACAGATCTAATTCGAGCAATTTGTTTGTTCATTAATCGCTCCAGCCGGGCTACTTGAAATGCCGGGCGTTTTTGCCAGTTCGGTCATCGTTAGGCGCCGCTCTCGACCGAAATAACCGCCAGAGAGAGATTTCGGCAAGTTGACGTCAGACCTGGCCATTTGGACAATGTTAAAACCCTCTCAAAGTCGGCTCTGTTCATGAATCATCACTGCACAACAGCCGTGTAAAAGATAAACATGTTTTACGAGTATAAGACAAAGAAACGGTCGGCGTCTTACAAATTCACGAGTTACGGTTTCTTTATAAGTTAATTACCATGTATGGTACACATTGGGATATTTAGCTATCTATGTTGTATACCAGATCATCGCAGCATCAACACGGAATGTTAATTGGCAATGTCAAATCATTAGAGAACAAGTTTTCAGTTCTGTGAATCGCAGAAATTCACGGAACGAGATAAAAGAGTCCGTTACCGCAAGACCATTATCCTTTTTAAACTCGCAATTCTTAGAGCTCTAAATCAATTGTCCTGTACTGTGTAAAAACAAGACTAGTAGGATACAAGGACTATAACTATTTTAATCTCATGACTGCCGCTCGGCCAAGCTTGTGGTTGTGCATACGGAAACGCACCCCTGTGTGCGTAAGTACAGTTTTACTGTGCCGAACTCAGGTATACCAAATCAATGTGCATTGAATTGAAACACACAAGTATGGTTAAGCGGCAGTCGTGAGATAAAACAACTATAGTAGGTTTTCCTCTGGACTGGAACAGATCGAAGTGGCTGTCCCGGCAGGCTGGCGCCGGGTCACAAGAGCACACTGTTCTTGACGGCTCAATGTGAGCCATTGCATTAGCCGGTCGATCAACCACGACCTCCGCTACACACTACACACACTATAGGATACAGCCTATACATACTGACTGGCAACATTGTGACCTAGGAGAAACAATTACGCCATCAGATTTACGACTTACACGACATAGCCACATGCTAGGTCTGCCAACATTGATATAGGCTCGGTCTAAATCAAGTTGTGCCGACTTTGAGACAGTACAAAACGGCTCCATTATACCAATTGGTTCTGCACAACAAAGTAATTTAGTTTACTAACCAAGCAAGTAATTGTCGCCTCGGCCCAGTGCTACTGTGTTTAAAATAACCCTCTAGCTAGGTAATACAATAAATCGACGTTTGCATAGTAAAATAACCTTGACGTATCCTTTCGCTGCGCGCTCTGAATAACTAAACACTCGACTCTATACTTAATAGTCTGTCTTTATTAATACTGGCTGGCATCAAGGTATTTTTCCTTGATAAAAAAAAGTTAATATCTCTCTGGAGGCATGGAACGATACTTTAATACCACAACCACTTTTGGTTTTAAATAGAATTAATTATCTCTATAGCTCCGCTTTGACGTGATTAGCAAGACAAGGCGTACCCATATGGTTTGTATTCCCAAGCACAAATAAGGAGACTTTCGAGTTTGCAACATTCATTCGGACTTTCGAAGGTTAGTGTGGTGTAAAAGGTCATGATCACGAATCGGCAGTAGCACTGTAGCGGTTGTAGGTAGTGCAGAACATAATATGCTCACACGCACTATTTTACTGCTATAGAAGTACCTACGGTTTGTAACGCAAAAACAAGGAGACTTTTGAGTTTACTTCATTCGTCGTTTCTGCGGTGTAAAAGGTCATGATCACGAATCGGCAGTAGCACTGTAGCAGTGGTAGTGAAGAGCAGATGCTCATGCTCACACGCATAATTTCACAGTCGGGCGGGCGTGGGACCGGTCAGAGGGGTCTGACGACCGCGGCAGGTGCGCTCGGGTTCCGTTGGCGGGTTAGCTTCCCGACGACGCCACCGCGAACTGCAACTACTGTGATCTCTACAGAATAAACTAATGTACCGTGGGTTATGTCTTTATGTGAGTTTGTAAGGCTAGTGTCGATAAATTTTTGAGTAAACACTTGTTCTGTGAATGCAATGTCATAAAGAGTCCTGCTGTATTCTCAGACCTACAAGGATTGAAAAAGGTCATAATAATTTTTCGGTTCGAAATTCATTAGCACACAGGTGTTCCAAAGTAGATCTTGTAAAAAAGAAAACTACTTATAGGTATTTTTATAAGCCCACGAGGGTCGATTCTAAAATCAAATAGTTGAGATTCCTCTATAGATTTATTCGTTATTGTTCGTTTTTGTGAACGGACTTAATCCCTATTCATCGCCGCATAATCCATACGGAAACAGGTAGTGTGTTAGAACCTTATTCACATTATCATAAATCTGCTTTTAGTACTGTAATATTATTATGTGCATAGAGTACCGATAACTTTTATTTTACGATTACAAAACGTACTTCGAAATAGTTCAGTATGAATGGAGTATAAAATTGTACGGTACGCAGAACTGTTGAATGGAAAATGTTTGGTAATGAAACAATTTAAAACGCTTGGCGAAGGTTTTGCCATTTATCGTATTAATACCGTAAAAATACTATGTATTGGTATATTTAACGTAGGTACCTAATTGTGTTTTCATGAAATACAGTAAGTACTTACTTAAATTAGGATTTTGTACTTTATAGGTATTTTGGATAAACAGGTTTTAACTAAGACGGCAATTATTACTTCTGTCAGGATTACTACTAATACTTAAGGTTTTTTTTTTTTATTCTAAGATATTTTTATTACTCCATGTTCTAAGTAACTGTTTTCTACGATTTTTGATAGGATTTCATCAATGTAGAACCTGGCTGTCTCAACCTAAAATAGGTTTCATAACGTGTGATATTCTTGCAACCGGCTCAAACGTTTACTTTCCAGCAATGCGCTTGCATTTTTCCACGAGAAAGCGGAAACGCGCGTGTCTGAACAATGCCCAAGGCTCGTGCTGCACCAGCCACATATAACAACTGCATACCACTACTATTGTATGTTATTCCAAGAACAGATACACTGTGTTAAACGCCATGATTGAACTATCCGGCAGATTCAGAACAGCGTTTATACGACTCAAATGAAACTTTCAAAATAAACACCGGCAACCACTTGAAATGTTTCAAGTTTAGACCGATAAAGCTATGACGTCATCGCGCAATACTCTCAAACCAATTCCGGACGCTTCGATTGGGAAAGAACACACGAACCTGAAGTAAATATGCAGTACCTTCCCCTTACGAAGGGTAGGCCCATCTTGGGGCTACTAATCCAATCACAGATCCCTTTGAAGGGGCGATATGCGATCGTTCTCTATATACACTCACTTCATTCACGCACGGACATCCACTTATAAGATACCAAAGATAACGGTAATATGAATGGTTAGAATCGTATTTGATTCGGTTCAAGTTCACGTACCCGCTTTTTGCTCATTAGCAGCCCATTTATGTGAAAGATCCACGTATCTTACTGCGATTATGTTTTTAGTATGAACTTAATAACAGGAAACAAGCCCTTTGTGTTGAACAATGAGCAATAGAGCGACAAAAACTTTTTAGTATCCAGGCTGGAGCACAATGCGCCCGCGCCAATGTATCGCTCTTCCCACGTACTACGCCTCGACAATACTGGCTTATTGTGCCATTGGAGACGAAACACTCTATTAAAACTAGCTCTTCTTACTACAAGACTCCTATTTCAGGTTTCATTATGACCAAGCTTCAATAAACGTCGTCGTAACGAGCGTACAGAATAGTTTGTAGAAGGGAATCGTGTTTATGTTGAGTTTTTAATGAGCAATATGCTCAAAGAAGTCTTAAGTATTAAAAAAAAAGTACTTAACGTACATTCCCCCGGGACACACAGAAATAGGAATGCGAATATAGTTTTAATATGGCTGACTCCTGCTGCTGACGCGTAAGTGTGAGGCTTAACGAGTCTAGTTTGAAAGCCTAACCTCGTTTGGAGCAGCCTTTGTCGGAAACGTTATAGAAATTTTAAATCGACTTTTTAAGCTGTGCTGACCAGCTAGCGGCTTCGCAAAGTTTGAACGCATTATGCCAAAGATAAGCATTTACTACATATTTAAATTCGAGCTGTTACCTGTTACTTTATTAATAGGCAGAACTATTATAGAATGCTAATTTTGGATTCTTGTTATCCTCTAAATTGATTTAAATTAAACAAGTTGTAGCTATGCGATCTACTTTATCTTTTCGAACGTTTACATCAGACGTTATCACTTCCTGAGTGTGAATTGAAACATAACCTGGTCACAACTGGGTGGTAGTGGTACTATTGCCAGTAGCCCAAATTGTGCAACAAAATCGATCGTATGTTATGTAACTTTGGGTTCTCACAATTTCAGCACATGGTGCATGCACATTTGCTGGTACTTTCACATCGTACACTGAAAGAAATCGTTGATTATATTGATCAACAAGATGATAGCATCTAACAAGTAACTTGTTAACATACGAGCGTATAAAGTAATATGATTATGGCAATAAAGTCCACTTGATTGAGTAACAATCAAGTTGACTTTATAAGATCAAACAAGTACTTGTTTAATCCAATATGATCAAATAATTATAACAAACAAGTTTGGTTATTATACCAATGATTTCTGCTGATTGAAGTAACAATGAACTTTATTAAGTTTATTAAGTATTTTAGTAGTTTCTATTATGTCAGGTAATTGCTGCTATCAAAGGACTTCATTAATGTGAACATGAAAACTTGATACATTTAATTATGTTCGACATTAGAATCAATAATTTAGTTGTTAACTTCTGTTATATAATTTATTTCACTTAATCAAGCTGTCTTTATTATTTGAATTAAAATAAATAGTAAAGTCTAATAAGCTTTTCTTTAGTTTAATCATCACAATTGATTGGGTATAACAGTTAATAATTGTTAAGTCATTCAGATAACTTGTTTAATGCTATAAAGTGTTTTTATTGGGTTAATCAAGAAAGGTGTTTACTTTTTGTACTATACAGGGTCTAAATTTGATATATACGTTTCTTTTAACAAGTGATGGTGCTGCTTTACAGGATGTTATGGTACGTACTGCGCTCACCCTTTAAAAGGAACGCAGTACTTTTATAACATCCTGTGTAAGTAGATCACTTGTTAAAGAAACATATATATTATTAAATTTAGACCCTGTAAAATAATATTTTTTATATAAAATGAAATGTCAGAAATGTTTATAAAACGTTTTATTTTAAGTCATTATTTAGAGATTAACATCTTTACGTACTTATGCTAATTTTTACCTTACTTAGGTATGTTTGGCAAGCAACATATGTGTTTAAAATCAACAACTTAAACTAATATAAAAATTGTTACTTACTTATGCTAATTTATATACTTAGGTATGTTTGGCAAGCAACATTTGTGTTGTAAACACTAAATACTAAATACCGAGTATCCTATTTTCTCCATTTTATGAGATGGATTTTTTTAAATAATTTTTATGGTCTCCGTTGACCTGTTGCTTCGAAATCTTCCTTGAGTAACTGCAGTAGGCTCTGTAAACAACAAAATCGAACTATTATTTTTTAGACTTTGGACATACTCATGGCTGAGCTATGCCTAAATTTGTCAGTCTTTGGTTCATTACATAGTTGTCGCACTGTTAAACTAATTATTACTCACCAGGTTCACCTGGGGGTTCTCTGGGGCGTTCTGGTGGGTGTCTGGGGAAGAGTCTGTGAGTGTCGGGCGTCTGGGGGTCAGAGAGTCAAATTCAGGGCGGGGTGTAGGAGTTGGAGTATACGCTTTGGGGCACTATGAAACGCATAGAAAAATAAAAAAAATTAAATAATGGATAAGTGAATTTAAGGGTTTTTTTTTTGTAAAAGTTGACTCTCTTGAGGCCTCCATCCGATGGTGTCATTAAAAGGGGGGAGTCATGTCAGGAAGGTACTTACTGATAAAATTTTCGCGCAAATGCGACAGGCCCCAAGCCTGCAGCAGGTCGGAAACTTCATCCATTATCACTTGCACCTCACTACTATTGAAATATCCGCAGATAATCACTATTTGAATAGGTACTTTAATCTGAAAACTACTCTTCTTATTTAGAAAAAAATATGTACGTAAAAAACGTGGCGCACTCGCCGACCGATTCAAATGAAATGACAAGTTTCTACATGCAACTTTTCGCGACGCTCCGGGTATGTTTACATCAAGCAACTAGCAGTATACAATCAAACAAGACAATGTTTGTATCAACAAAGCAACTTGATTGAATTAAATAAAAGGGTAATTGTTTTAAATATTCTTGCGTTATACCAACAAACAAGATTTACTTGATAAAAACATTCATCTGTAATTGTAGGACTAATCATTTAACTTGATTGATTTTTTGATCATTTCAGCTTTGTTGAAACAACAAACAGTGCTTGTTCATTTTAAATAAGTTGTTGATTGTTTCATTCATATTGTTTTCAATCAAGCAAAATCCCATACTTGATTGGCTCGATTTCTGTCAGTGTACATGCTTATCATTTAGGTTTTTGTGTATATTTGGAAGGGATTCTTAGTCAAACTGATCAGATCATTAAGTCCACAAGGCATATGAAAAGTCAAAAACCTATTTGGCGGTTCAAAAACTCGCAGGTAGGGTATCGACTAGTCATAGCAAGAAATAGTACGCAACGAAAGTATTTAAATACTGATCATTATAGAGTAATTTTAGGTTCCATTGCTTGCCTTTCGTGGGAGACTGCTCTGCAGTTTTCTCATAAAATTCTCTTATTCAACCAGATAAAACTCACGCCAGTCATTCCTGCTTCTCAGAGCTACTGTTATTCAAATACTTTCGCATCTTAAATGTGGTGTTACGTAATAACTCTATAATTCTAATATCTTGTCACCTTTATTAATGAGTTGGATTATATCATGTGTAATATGTCCCCGCGTTACTTTCTATACGAGTCGAAAACGGCTTTCACAGTATGCAAAGTCCCTTTATTATGAAACCGAGTTACAATGTACTTAGCATACTTAGATTGTGTACCATGACGCGGCTAGACGATGATTTTGTCACGTTTTAGTTATTCATGGTTGATGATGGTTGCCTAAAGACAATTTTGATAACATAATACTCATTTCGTATTGCTAAAACGTGCACAGAACAAAACGAACGCGTAATCGAGTAGAAAGTGCCGAAACTGTTGTAAAATGTACGTGCTGGAAGGATTAAAATCTAATACAAATAGCTCAGTGGTTTGCTTACGAAGGCACGTTTCGCTTTTCAGTGCGTGCAAAGAAACTGTAGAAGCATAAACTAATTAAAGATTTTCAAAGAAATTGTAATGTGATTACGATCAGTTGGTATTTAAAAGTGGATAATTCAGACGGTTCTCATATTTTCACGGGACCCTGTAATTTATTCTGTGAGTGAAAACGAAAGTGGATTGTTATATGACTAACGTGCACTGAATTGATGCTTTGATTGTCCAGAAAACAAAATACTTACCTATGCATATTTTATACAACAATGGTTCTGTGAGGCTAGGAGTTTATAATGGTGTTTCTGTGAGGAGTTTATAATGGTGTTTAGAAGAAAAAACAAGTCAGGATAGCATCATCCTTTAGCTTTCCGTAGGTGTAATTAAACCCAAAATTCAAATATCCAGGGATCTCACACTGCTCTTGATGCCAACCTGCCTGTCAAGCATGGAGTATATAGAGCTGTCAAGCATGATGAGTATCATGAGTATGCCAATTACCACAAAACGGGGGAGGTTTAGTCCTACAGTGGATTGTTGCGGCTGATTTAGTAGTAGAAGATATGTTTAGAAACTATAAATAAGGAGCAAGGTTAGGGCACGCGTCCGAAAGGGCGCTCGGCTCTGCGTATCAAAATATACCGTCACCTTCGGGTATCAATTTATTTTTGTTTGCGTCTGAGCTCGTAGTCTGGCCGGTTGAGTCACGCGGGGTGGCACGGTGACGCAGGCAGGGGTGGCAAGCGCCCTCGGCGGCACCCTGTGACGTCACGCCTACCTCATGCATGACTCACTCCCGACGAATTAGAATTCAGTCTTGAGACGAAATCTCCGTATCCGGTGAAGGAACCGTGATCCCACACCTTTTATACATTGTTTTTAGACTTTACACTTGAAAGGTGTGTCTTCTTTGATTTTGAATATTAATTTTGTTATTATCATCCAAAATTCGTGTCAATTATCGTTTTCGGTGTCAAACGTTTTCACGGATTGTGAATGTGTCAGCATGGCCATTCAAAACATTTAACCCACATTCGGAAACACGTTTTCTAAATAACCGAACATTACTCAGAAATTACGTGCTCAGATAAAATAACTATTCCCTATCGGCGTTGCTTACGAAATAGACCGATTGGTATCGTTTCGAACTGCGGTGGAGTTGGAAACCTATATGCATTGCGCAGTGCAAGCTAACCATAACACATTAAAAGTTTAATCTATACTTATAAAATCGTTTGTCCTTACTGACTGACTGACTGACTGACTGACTGATTCATCAACGCAGAGCCTAAACTACTAAAGCTAGAATCATTAAACTTAGAGAGCAAGTTCCTCTTATAACGTAACCTCCCACTAAGAAAGGATTTCCGGATTTTCCCTCCCTAAACGGGTAAAAAGGGGGGTTGAAGTTTGTATGAAAGTCCGTCAATTTTGAAGGTAGGATCTTCAAATTTTGTATTTAGGCTAATGATTAAAAAATAATTTATACGTGTTTCAGCATTTTTGCATTTTTTACCCCTAAGAGGGTTAAATAGGGGATGGAAGTTTGTATGGAAATTCCGTCAATTTTGATGGCAGGATCTTCCAATTTTGTTTTTGGGCTAAAGATTAAAAAATAATGAACACGTGTTTCAGCGTTTTTGTATTTTCCACCCCTAAGGGGGTTAAATAGGGGATGGAAGTTTGTATTGAAATTCCGTCAATTTTAAAGGTAGGAACAGCGCGGGAACTCAATCCCACGGGAAAACTCTTAGCTGCGGATGAAACCGCGGGGCGGAAAGCTAGTAATGTATGTAAGAAGTTCCGCGCTGGACTGGTAACGATAAAAACAAAAATTAAAACTAAATACCAGCTGTTATTCTTTTCAGGCATTCTGTGAAATCCAGTAAAAGTCTGCCTGTCTGAAAAACCTTTTCGATTTTTTCGTATATGGCGAGAGCTGCTTTATTTCTCTCTTTGTAGTAGGTATAGTCGTATGTTATGTATGTAGAAAGTTTCGGTCGCGGCCGCGGCGAGGTCGGCATTATCGAAAATTAAATTATATCACTTGCTGAGTAGGGTTGGTTGTGTAAGTAGTGGGCAATTACATAAAGTGAGAGCACAACTTGTATGGACTCTGGCCTGGGTTCACCACGGTTGCCCCACCCTGTATATTGCGCAAGGCAGGACACCCCAGCTTTTCTTACAAGAGTTACAACATGAAATTGCCTTTATGACTTTATCTCGAGGCTTCCACAATGTTATCATTTGGTCATTGATATGTATTGTTGTTGGTACTGCGAATTTATCAGATATGCTTATAGTAAAACATTATGCGTTTTGAAGAAAGGCAGGTTTGTTTTATTTATAAATGCCTATATTTATAATTTGATATTGAAGGGCTAAAACAAAACATTAATAGGTACAGGTTGGATGTGATATCATACCACTCCATAGGAATCTAATGTATAGAGACAAATAAACAAAAGACTTTGAGAAGTAATAGAGACTGCTTGTGATTTGTATTTTAAATAATCATAAAGTGCCGGTGCCGTCATATTTTATTTTTGTAATTTTCGTTATAGAATAATCTGCACGATAAGATAACACAAGTTCTTATAATGTTCCTCATATTCATACACATAAACACGTTGATTAAAACAGTAGATACAATTTAATACTTCTTACCAAATAAGAATGCTAATCTGTCTTGATATGCGCAAAGGCACAGGTGATTAGTTATTCAGCATCAGTGTCATATTAACCATGTAGCTAGTGTAGCGTATTGTTTTGGTTATGTTCAGTTTTTTTGCTACTCGAACCCATTCGGTCATCTATATTTTAAGAATACAGCTTGACAAAAAATGAGTAGAGGTTTTTAAACATCCAACAATTAGACATAGGTAAAATTGATAATTATGTTTATTTCTGCAAGAAATAACTCAAATCAGCGTGGCACAGCAGTGGGTTAGTTCACAAGTTGTTTTTCTTGTTTCAAACTTGCATAAGAAAATCGCATCATATCACGATAAGATTGAAATTAGGTATTTTGAACTATATTTTCAAGAATTGTTTATTTTTTTATTGTACAGCTGATATTGAAAGCGTACCTAATCTTATCAATGCCAAGGCGGTTGTAATTGTCTGATTAAACAGTGATGAGTAATGACTGCTAATTACCTAAAGGCCAGTGAGGGCGTTCCACCGACATGAGTCATGGAATGACGAGTCGACAGTATCGATGTTTCCGATATCGATTTCGCAATCGCGTGTTTCCGCTGCAACTTTGCTGAGCATTTGATGTGAAACAGCTGTGGTGAATATCTATTCCTATTGGTTCATTTCTTGTTTCACTTACCTGCACTACCATTCATGAGCAACTGAGTAAGAAATCGATACTTTCAATATTCCTGCTCTTGTTTCCGGTATATCCTTGCCAATAGTTTAATGTAAAACAGTTGTGGACATATTATTCCGATCAGTCGTTTGTTATGTCTAACTGTATTAACATCCCTATGCATAATTCAAAACTGTTATCAAGCGTGTTATCGGAATAGTTTTCGAATGCAAGCCCTTTTTTTTAATACCAGCAGGTTGATGGATATTTTGAAAATTATGATATTTTTTAAACAAATCTGAATATTGGAGGGAAAAGTGTGTTGAAATGGTTTAATAACAAAATAATAAGTCGATAACCTGATGCATAGTTCCGGTATGACTCGGTCAGGTCGGCCATTAGGTGATGTGGTGATAAATAAAATACCTAAAAGATGAGTCGATGAACCGAGTGGGCCCATCAGTGCCATCAGTCGCGACTTTCCGGTACAACTCGATCCATTACCAACTGAACGTCGACGCAGACGCATCTCGAATAGCGGAAGCGCATATAATCGCGGCAATTGCCTGCGAAAGGTTGCAGACAAAGACACGATGATTGTATGCAGATTGAAAGCCATCATATCGTGTACAGTCCACTGCAAATCATATGTGTTACACTCCAACTCAAACACCTCTATTCCGTGTCACTACGACTGATTTTGCGATACAAAGTAGCTTGATAGACTGATCGTACTTACAATGTATGCTCAAGTTATTCCAATCATATCTCGACGTATAAGTCTGCATATTTGTGTAGGATTGCCTCGCAGGTACTATGTTGTGTGTATAGGCTGACCTTGTATGATAAAGCGAGATACAGAGACGTCAATCTGAAAATGATCTCTCGGTTAGGTTTAGGTATAAGGATTTTGTACTAAAATCATAATAATGTGTCCGTTTTGTTTTGTTATCGTAAGTTAGCACAGTGCAGCTATATTTTTTTCCTTATTTTGCTTAGACAGGCGGTCACTATCTCTATTACATTGTATATAGTTAACGTTCATGCCACGACTGTGGGTATATACAATTACTTCATTGTATGTATTTACCAGGCTTTATTCGCATCGCAGCGCTGAAGTGTGGCATGCTGATACCTAGATCGCAAGGTCACGCGCAGCCTCTAACACACAACATTATTACATTCTGCAACACAAACAACACGATAAAATGTTTTATGTGGGTCACACGGAAACTAGTTTCCGAAATAACTGGAATACTATCAACGCCCTCTTCGGCTTTTTAATACATTATTAATATTATGTTATGCAACGATCGATGAAACGATACGGCTTTTACTCGCTAGAAAGTGTTCCTCAGGTGTTTGACCAATGGACATAGGTGGACAGGTGCGCTTATCGCTAATGTTTGGTTATCGCTAGTGATGGTGACAGGCTGGTATTACAGCTATTGACTGACGGCGTCCGATGCTTGCTACGCCGCCGCGCCGTGTCGCCGCTTTGACAAGGTTCAATGACACTTGTCGCGTATGCCAAAAATATGACACGCCAGAGTAAGCGCCGTTTTGTTGGCGCTATATTTCACACAAAACTGTCAACAATATAGTTATGTTGGTGGTACATACAACACCATGGTTATATCGACTTGGTGGATAGTATTACGCATGTGAGGGAAATAACAAGTAAGACGCTTCGGTAAAGACCCTTTAAAAATTTCTAACATGTTTTGGACATGTCGAAATATTTGTGTTTGATGTACAGTTCGTCACGTATCGACCGCCAAATTGTTATTATTATAATTAGCTAAGGTATACCCAGGAGTCGTACACGTGTTGGTAACCGCTCTTGTGCTTTGCATACTGATGGCGTCCGAACGTTGCGTGCGCGCATTCCACAGCACGCCGCCCACCTAACGTCTTTTTAAACCGCTTAGCCGCGACGCAGATCTGAAACTGGCACACCCATACCCATTTACTACAAGTATTTTCTAATTGACTGTCTCGTAATACAATTTTCATTCTACGCAACTTGCCACATTTGAATACTGGGAAGAATCCTGAGCCTTTTACGCGAGCTCGATATCTAGCGGCTGAGTGTAATGACGCTAGAAATAGCTCCAGTTTTATTAATCCGCAACAAGACGCGGGTAAATGCTCGGTGCAAAGTTGTCACAGATCTGGTTCTCCCACATCCCGGCGAGGCGCGACTCTCACGTCAAATTGGCGTATACCAAGCGTATACTTACTCGTACGCAACATGGTGGTGGTGCTACTTCAACACTCGCAGCTGGGTTAACGAGCCTGTCAAGCATACAATATTAGGATAGCAAATACTATCATTTTAGTAAACTTTCTCCCTACAAGCCCTACCGCATTCATAACTGTAATTTTTTGTTAGCATAGATAATGTGTCCGATCGGTTCAAGATATAGACGACATATTTTAGTTCTGAGTGGTTATTCAAATCGCCTGCCACGTCGCCGCGTATGCATCGATAATGAGAAGCACAATCATGTCCTCAATAAATAAAATTAAAATTATAAATCTCACTATTCGATCATTTCAAGCTGTTGGCATCCGTGTAAAAAAGTGCGATTGAAATGACAGTGTATCTCTTTATAACGGTGCTAGCATTACAAGACTATAGTTACATTGCCGGTCTTCTATCACATTGAGGACATGAACAACTATGATTGAGTGCGTTGTTGGTATAAAATACTACGTGATTTTGCATTTTGCCAATACCGATGATAAATGCCGTTATTTACCGCTTTACAACAATAGATATATCAATTCATTATACAAAGATACAGCTACGATATGCAATAAATCTGTATTGAAAGTACAGTTTTCAATTAGAAGCGAGTAATAGTGTGGTCGCCAGACAACAGACAAATTACTTTATCTATTGACACGCTTCGATTGTTCCGTCGTGGTAACAACAGTAATTTCTTATCTCTAGTTGTAATGACTATTGACACCAAAATGTCTCAAATAGTCGACCCGCCTTGGACTATAAAGTGTAGATTGGGCACAATCTGGGTGAGACGCAAATCAGTACAGTGGACTCATTTGAAATCTGGTCATCTAATTCTGAACCCAATTCCGTGCAATATTGTAGAGTAGCTGTATCGCCCATACCCATTTCTTTCCATAAGCAAAAGTATTCACAGCATCGCAGTTAGAGAAAACCTACCTTATTTTACGACAAAATACTCCCACCCAACAGCGGACTGGTTGTGTTATAGAAGAAGTCTAAATATTCCATTCCCGACATGAAGTGCTAAATGAACGCAGTTGCATTGTCCGTGCGAGGTCGAACAACGCATTAATTAATGCTATTACCAGCTATTTAGCTATTATGCGCTCTTCCGCACACAAATATTTTCGTCAATTAAGTAGAATATTTTACCAGCGGATATAAGCAAGCATTTTATAGTATTGTTCACGCACTAAGCATTGAATGTATTGGCTGATAAATGTAAGTCAGTAAATGGACCCAAAGTTTTTGTTATAAAGTAATTTAGGCGATGGACCTCACTGCATAAATATTTTTTAAATTACATACTTATTTTTAGCAATATGCCTTTTGAAAACCATTGATCAACTGCCTATCCGGTAAGGATACATATAATATGCGTGACGTTTTCGTACTTTAGAGTGCTTGCCTCTCACAGAAATAGCATGTTTACCTAGAGTATCTGCATAAACGTGCAGCACGTTCGTACGTAAACATAATTCATAATGAATTGGCCCCATGAGTTGCTAACTTGCTAAAAGCGTCCTGTGTGGAGTCGTTGTACTCGGCACACCTTTGCTCCCACTCAAGGGCGCCTGTGTATGCGCTTGCGCATCTCTGCACGCAACCGCTACTGGATCGTAACTTACAGGATATCCAGCTGCACTCTACTCTACGATACCTAGATGATGAGATGATAGCTGACAGCTTATACAAAGTTTTTTTTTATATACGACTTGACCTGTCAACAATCATCTTAAAGTTACTACAACAGCCCTCAGCTTAGCTTTAGGTACTCCAACGCTACCTCATTGCGATTATTTGCGATACTCGCCACGTTTGGCACGCTAGTGAGCACTGAGCACTCCTGACCGTTCCCTGGATATTTGAATATCTTCGGAGGTTTGAAAAACATACAGGCTGTTCTGACCCGGACCAATTAACATGTACTTGGATGAGTGTATTTCATCCGCTCGCTATTACGCACTTCAAGAATAGTATCCCAGTTCACGAGAAGCTAAAATTGTCGTGTGTTGTGTCGATGCACTCGGCACACCTTTACCTGAGTCAAGGCCGCTTGTGTACCGTAGAACACACCAGATGAGCCGCATGCACATCTCCTCACGCAAACATTTCTAAATAACACATAACGTGTTGCAGAATTATCATATTTCAACTACTCAAGAACTGTTCTTACTCCAGTAGTTGCATGCTGGTAAATATTGTATTGCAATCCGGATGGTGTAGTGGAACAGCCCGGATGGTGTAGTGGATAGGGCCGCGGCCTTCTGTGCAGGAGGTCGTGGTTCGAATCCCACCACGTACCAATGTGTTTTTCGGTTTTCGAATTTCATATGTACGTTTATTCGGCGCTTTTACGGTGAAGGAAAAACATCGTGAGGAAACCTGCACACACCTACGAAGAAATTCGAAGGTTGTGTGTAACCTAATCTAGGATGGGTCTGGTTTCCCTTCTGGGTTGCGGAGGTCAGATGGCAGTCGCTCTGTGTAAAAACCAGTACCCTCGTTCAATCCCCTAGATTAGGTAGCCGACCCCGTGGGCGGGAAAAAGGCTAGGAAGATGATGAATCGGCGAATTACTCTCTTGTCCGAGGCCTCTTCCAGGATATGCGTGCATATTTATCCGCACGGATTGTATTACTCACTCTTTCCACTGAAATATGTACCTACCTATGCACACTATTTACAAGATCCACAAAAAAGTTATCTTTATTTGGATTAAAATATTTTAACTAATGTCCAAGAACTCTTAGTTCTCTAGTAATAGTAGCAGTATTATTTCTAGCGATTTTGTGTCGTTGCACCGGGCACACCTTTGCTCCAGTCAAGGGCGCCTGCATTTGTCCAGGATGTGCGAGATTCGTTAGGTACACGCCGTTCTTCTTCTTCAGTTGCATGAGAGTGGGAAAGACGTGCTCTATGGGTAATTATTATGACTTCATAATAGGTTATGTTTGTTTGAAAAATAAAATAATCATTCACGTTTATAAAGGTATGCAACCAAGAAAATTCTTGATTGCTGTGTGAATAGGAATCAAAATAAATATTTAACTTAAGGAAGAAAACAAACGTACCTATTACGGTACCTACCTACTCTTTCTTACTTCCTAGCATATCTAGGTAAAATAAGACTACTTTAATAGCGTTTATCTATCAGCTGTAATAGCACAATATTAATTTGTACAATAATTGTTATTATTATAAAGATGGGAGGTCATTAAACAAACATCACAACTTGCAAAACGACGGCAGTTATTTTTACATTTCACGATAGCGGAGGTTAATCGACCTACATGCAATATGCGCCTGCGATCATTATGCACTGAAAGAGTTAATTGTGTGTTTATGTTCCGTACGTGTGTACTTATGCACTGACATGGCCAAAGTTTGCATGATTTTGAATAATCATTATCAGCTATACGCCTGTCACCTTTGTTGTCCCTTTGTCTGGTCAGAATTGCAAATCCCAGCCCCCCCATTCTTCCTTTCGGTGTTTTAAATGCAGTCTTAAAAATAAATTAGCTTATAGAATGGGCTTCAGTGTTCTCTGTGAATGCCTATGAACATGCCTGCCAATTGTGGCGAGTTGAGCAAATAATGAAACCCTTACATTGAATTCCTGGCATTGGATGCCTTAGCTAGATATACACACAGATTTAGAATTAATCATTCAAATATCTGACTTGTCTGCAGGGCGAAAATTCAGCAGAAATTAGCTCTTACTTAGCGCATTATGCAAAGTCGGTAAAATGTTGGGAAAATTACGTAGTTACGGCCTTACAATGAAGAGCTGTCGCATCTTCGCCTTGCACCGTTATTTCAGTCCATCCAATAGCGCCACGCAATAAAAGCATTTCCCGGGAAATACTGTTCTGCCCACTGTACGTAAAATTGTCCGTAACATGTGTATTATCAGAAATTAGGTACTCAGTAGCTTCCCGCGGGATGGCCTCGTATCGCATTCGCTTCCTCTGTCTTCTATGGCCACACATTCACTATAGATAGAGGGTGTTACTCGGTTAACAATATAATTAAAACTGCAGGTGTTTACGAAAATGATCAATTTTCCTCAAGGAAGATAGATAAGACGTCAAGAAAAAGATATTTACTCTCCATTTCCAAAATAGGTACATTATTTTTAAACAGACGATTTCGATCAATTTATACGGGAATTCAAAATATTTCATTCTTCGATCGATGTCTCTTAACAGCTATGGTTTAGATTTTAGTGTATTTTTAACGAATAACCTTCTTTTATGTATGACACCATGTATAAATTATTTATACACCACATTACAACATAAACAATGCGTTTTATAGTACAGCATATGTAAACTGTGTTCCTCTTTGTCCACAGGATCAGTATGATAACTTAGCCGCCCACACGCAGAAAGGAATTGAATTTCTAGACAAGTACGGAAACTTCGTTAAGGAAAGATGCGCGATCGAATTAGAATATGCAGGAAAACTCAGGTAAGCAATCGTTTATTATTCATCGCATTAACAGAAGCGTTCGTCGGCCTTGTCCTCACCCATGCGCTTTCAACTTGCGCCAAAATCTGTAAACAAACACAGCTGATTGGTAGATGCATGTTATAAGCGTTTTTTAGAATAAGACCGTATTGTGTACCTTCATGACCATTCCGATAAAGATAGTGCGTTCAAAGTTAATTCTCATTTTGGTAAGTGCAATAAAGATCGATTGTCTAGTAAGTAAGATGATTTTGTGCTTCAGAGGGTAATCAACCGTAGATCTACTTCAACTAAGTCAAGGAGAGCTTGTGGGGTCGTTCATCGACCTGAATGGCCACTCAAAACGAAGAAGATTAGCAAACAAACATTACGTAGTACGAAATCAGAATGATTTAATCTAGTAGTAAAAGCATTCACTTTCACTAGTTTATTTTTAAACATACGAAATTCCGGTGATGTATTTAGCGTAGCGTATAATCTTGGCTTGTGACGTCTTCTGCGTTAATTTATGCATAGCAAGTATTTGATAAATGTTAAGTTTTTATAACGTTCTGCTTTCGGAAGCTGATTGTACTAAACTGGCCATAAAATGGAAATGATTATTGGATAATAATAATACCTATAAAATCGAGAGGTTCAGTAGAAATAAGTTTCGATACTAAGTTACAAATTGACTTATAATGCAAAAAAATTACTGATGAACTTAAGTGTACACAATAATAATAATTTCTTATATTTTTACAGGAGGCTCGTCAAAAACTATCAACCAAAAAGGAAAGAAGAAGATGAATACCAGTAAGTATATTGTTATCACGTCATCACAATCAATATGATGTTAAATCATATAGGAAGTATCAAAAACAATATGAAGTAGGTTCTTCCCGAGAAACATGATACGAAAAGAAAACATTACTCTCCACTATTCCATTATGTTAATCGTAACAGGACTGATCTAGATTTTTTTTATTTCTTATTGAGTACTATTTGGGAAGACGTTCGTACTAAGTAAGTTTTAGTTTCATACTGTGGTTTGATTTACTTTTCCTTCAGAACCTATCTAGTTGTACTGTGATAGTGTACTTAAGAATAAAGAATCTGTAAATTACCTTAGACGTGATACATGATCTGGTGAAAAGACGAAGAATCGATACCGATTAACCTTGTGGGAGGCAACCTTGGAACCTGATACCGGGAGTAAGAATTAGATTCTTATCGAATTCATGAGAATATAAGCAACGAACTATATTGTACAGTTTTTTTTATCTAGCGCTAGCTTTCCGTTCCGTGGTTTTACTCGCGGCTAAAGAAATTTTCCCCTGGAAACGAGGTATGTTTCCCGCGGTAAAAACTAGCCTGTTGCTATTCCCAGTCATAGTCAATTTGAATATCAAATTCCGTCCTTATATCAAAAGACTGTGCGAAAATATTCCCGTGGGAGATATTGCCCCGTGGTAAAAATATGCCTATCTGTC
>JARACY010004241.1:0-27955 GCA_029255725.1 Scrobipalpa atriplicella | reverse complement strand
TTTTCGGGGAAAAGTCGCGCAAAATCGTTGAAAAAAAATGGAAACAAAGCTAGGAGAATTAAAATGTCACAATTTAATGGAATTGAACATTTGTACCAGTCATAAGACTCCTACGTAAAATTATAAAATTAGTTGAAACATTTTGTGTCCTGAATAATAAATCGATCGATCATTATCGAAGAAGAACAATGAGGGATTAAAGATACTTAAATGTAGCAATAAATTGTTGCCCACGCATATAAATACAGCCAAAACTTTTTTTAAATGTCTTATTATTACGTAGGTACTTACAAAAAGATAGTCCAACCAATTTAACTAATATTGTTGTCAATTTAGGTTGTCAAAAAATCAAATTATGTTTAGCGTTTAGGAATATTTCAGGAATAAAATAGAACCTACAAAAAATGTAAGAGAGTAAATTTAATTTGTCTCCCCATACGTAAAGTGGTAATTTTGTATTGGAAAGCCATTTAAAATATTTTTAAGCGATCCTTTATCTTTAATAGAACAGTTTATGGCACGCAATTTCATTAACACCCTGTATAAAACATCATCTCATTGATGTTTCCACGAAGCCTGTCAATGGAAACGAGCAGAACCGCGCGTCAGGTAACGTGTTAAGTTACATGCACGAGGCGATGATTCAATCGAGAAGATGCATTCAACCGAATAAAATATATTAAAACCGTCAGGGCCACACCCAGGGACATAGGCGTACCCAGGGGGGAACTTGGGTTCAAACCCCCCTGAAATCCCACCTAGGGTCCCAAGCACAACTCATGCAGTGCCAACGCGGACGAAAGAAGTTTTGATACTTACTTGGCTTATTTAAAAAACATAAATTTTCGTGCTCGCTTCGTTCGCGATATAGGTATGTTTTATTTTATCAGACTCTTCTGTGCCTTTTTTATACAAAAATGTCGAAAATTCACAATCGCTGCGCTCTTGGCCCCGAACCTAAACCATAACTATATACGCCCATACCCAGGGTTCATCGGGTCGTTGTTCGACTCGAATACCCACTCGATAAAAGGAAGACGGACGGGGTATGCAGAGTGACAACGGTCTAACGTCCTCGTCACACGCCACACGAATGTTGAAGGTAGTTTTGGATAGGACTCATATTATATCCTAGCCGTACCAGCCCCCGTAGCATGCAGCCGCGATAAGGCTGCGATAGCCATTTTATCACGGCTATCTGTCCGCACAGTAGGCAGATAGACACACTGCCAGCTATGGGCAGGGTGGGTCGTCAAAATAAACACTGAAATTCCAATTTCGTTCTTAAAGTCCATGTCAGTCAGTCAGTCAGTGCTAATAGATGCCTCCTCACCGTTTCTAGAAAGACAAACATGTCAGTGATTCCTCTGAAGGTGTCATCCATGTCTTGCCGATTATCTTTGTTAAGCCCACTTTGACATCTGTCACCCATCATTGATTGACGGAAGACCAAACAGTGGTTCCCATAAATATTATAGATAGGCTTAGAAAATAACTGATAGAAGTGACTTGCAAACATCTAAAATGTTTTATTGCTTTTAAATTAGGCCTAGAGGTGGTTTCCCAAAAAAGCCCGTTGTCAACTCGATTATTCACTTGATAGAATAGAAGAAGGTACTTTTGTTTTTATTTTCTATTTACCTAAAATAATGAATCATCCTGAAGAATGCCTGTGAAATCTTCCGCAGCGGACAGTATCGACCTTTGGAAATTATAGGTTTAGATAAATGATTCATAATTTTATTGTCTTAGAAAATAAATTGAGGAAACTCTTTGGCACTGTATTTCAAACTAAATGAGTCCAGTCCATACCACAAAATTTCGAGTGATTTAAAACAAAAATTCACACTATTTTTAAATTCACATCGTCATTTCTACCTGACAAATATATTCCTCTTTCTATGCTCAATAAATCAAATGGAATCGATCGACAAATAAATTCAAGTGTACAACAATGGGACGGCTGACTCATGTCGTGACCTACTGAAATGGATTGCTGAACCCGCATGTCACTTCTACCTAATTCGTCGCTGATGTGATCTATTGCTATATTGTATAGTATAGGCAACATTGAGACTTGATTTAAGGAATGTGTGTAAAGAGGTGTAACTCATTAATTTAGAAAATGCTGTTGGTTAAATATTGATAAATAGATATTAGGTTAGGTAGTTAGCGAGAGAGCTAGAGCTAATTTAAAAGGGGTTTAAATGAATCTGATCCCAAATATCTATCTGTATTAAATTGACTCGATCTCACCTAGGTATCTTGGTTACATCCAGCCTAGATTTAGAAATAAAAGCGAACCTACAAAAAAAATAACATAACTTTTGTCTATTTGAATATTTTTACAAATCAGAGAACAGAATTACGAGCCACCTTTTGAAAAAAAAAAAAGATTTCCTCTCAAACCTTGGTAAGCCTCAATGACATGTTTACAAATGATGTAACATGATAACGTATCGCCACATTGATATCTTCATCAAATAAGATAAAGATATTAAACTCTCAAGCATAAGGAGAACGACTCTTTGATTTACTGCCTCCATGGTCTAGTGGTCTGTGTCTAGGGCTCTCGGTTCGGAAGGTCTGGGTTTGATTCTTACGGGGGAAACATAAAGTCAATGTAAAATAATTCATCATTAGTTAAGTCTTATTTTTTCAATTGGGTTAAGTTAAGACGATGAATTCCGTGCTTTGGAGGGCACGTTAAGCCGTCAGTTTAAACCAGTTCTGCCTGATATTATTCGTTACACAAACCATGTCAGAGGCCTATTAACAGTCTAAGAACTCTGACAACAGAGTTGATCGGGTCTCGAACCTACTCGATCGATGCGATGGAAGAAAAACACTCGCGAACAACTCTTCGATTCACAAAACGAATAAAACAAATAAAATAAATTGGGTTACTCAGTTTGTAATCCGAGCTAAAGTTCGACGCCCTGCGCTGTGACATAATGTGGCGTCATTTGGCGGCGCGTACGCATGCCGTATGTCACTCTATACCTACTGTAGAGTTTTTACGAGAAATGTTTCTTTCTAAATATTGCTATTGATTCGTGGAGAGGATGACTTAATCTTAACCAAAATTGTTGCAGACTCTTTCTGTTCTTTCATAACAATAATCATAGGTATAGACTTGGATTAGTTACCTATCTGAGTCGTGATTTTTGCAACTACGAATTGCTATGCTACCAATGTGTACTAGCTTTTTACCTCGCGATTTCATTCACGTTTAATGAGTTTTAGTTGTTTTCCCGCGGTAAAAAGTAGCCTAGGTATTTCTTTGGCCAGAGTGTAACGCTGCTGCGAGAAAAAGGATATTGCATCTCTGAGGAAATAAGGTGCTTCTCGTAGTAACCGTAGTACCTTTAAGCCTTAGCCTATGGGCGCTTTTCCACTAGACGGCACGTCAACGGCAACGGCGACGGCACGGCGAGATCACGTGACAATACCTATGGGAATCGATGACATGCCGTGCCGGTACCGTGCCGTCAAGTGGAAAAGCGTGTCATATAATTTCACTGATTTTCATACATTATCTCATCCACGATACCGTCGACGGTACCGTGCCGTCGCCGTTGCCGGTGCCGTGCCGTCTAGTGGAAAAGCGCCCTAACTATGTAAAAAAATATATCATAATTTGGTTCCGCTCTTTGCAAATTTAATTATGTCGTTAGTTTGGATTTAAATTAAACCTGAGTATATTTTAACTAAAATCTGACGATGTAGATCCCACGTCAGTACACTTCTGCCGTACGATATGGATTATTATTAATCTACTTTGAGACTTTAATTAATTACTAACGTATACATAATGATAAAGTACGTGTTTTGTTAGGTTTAGTCTCTTACGTCACAGATAAGATAAAAGGTAACGAACCTTAGAGTAATAACCTCTCCTCACTATGGGCGTTTGTGCTCTCATCCATATATGATTCGTATCTAATTCGTATCACAAAAAAAACATATGAAATGGATATAGTTAGGGTTATGCACCATCAGCTGTCATATATTTACTAGGAAGGCCAATTTGGATACGAATTTGGTACGAATCTAATATGGATGAGTGTACAAACGCCCAAAGTCACATAACAGAATTAACAGGCCATGGTTTGTGTGACATCCACTATAATCGGCGTCCTGTCTGAATCAGCTTTCTTGTAAGACTATGATAATCATAATACACTTAGCATTGTCCTAACCAAACCTAAATACAATCGCGCAAAGTTAGTACAATTTTTCGTTGTGATAAAATCTGCGACCTCCGCCCTAAGTTCGAGAAAGCTCAGACTAATAGACCACAGAACTAGTAAACTTATTTACCTTAACCCACATCAATTCTCTTGGCCATCTCATTTCTCCTGGTATTACCATAATACCACAAGTACTCTCGGATTGCGACAGAGGTGATCCATCTTCAACCATAGTGAACACCATATTAATGGCACCTGTCACTGCGCAATGGCAGAAGAAAAGATCTGATTTAGAGCAGTTACAGGTTGTCAGCTATTCTACTGATGGATATTTGTTGTACTTGACAGATCTTAATTTTGAGCTTATGTGAAAATAGCTACAATATAAAAATCTGTGGGATCATACTTATTTGAGTACAATTTTGTTTAAATAAATACAAAGTAAAAAGGCTTTTTTCAAAATTCGTTCTCCACTAGCAATCTGACTCTCCCTGGTGGAAAATAAATGTTCTACATCTCAACGATGTAGTTACATTATTCCTTTTCTCTATAATTAGCAACTTTTTACTTATAATAAAAAAAAATGTCTTCGAAAGACAAACACAATTAATCGTGATGTTATCGACTGAAAAGTCAGAGTACATTTTTTTATAGAATAAGTTGCTGAATTAGGGCTTTTATGAATCTTGCATAATTTTGTGCATAATGGATTTGGTTGGAGGTACAACTTCTGTATTTTATTGTAATTACTTAGAAGACCGGTCTAAATATTAGTAGAATTATCATATTCAAATATACAATGGGCCCGTAACCATCCCGACTTAACTAAATCTCAACTAAAATTATTGCCATCCTGTTCTGTTCTCTCATGATAGAAACTGACAGGTATGGACTTATATTAGTTAAGTCGCGTATTTTGCAACCACGAATTGCTATCAATAGAGCATTTCTAACTGAAGATTACTGCATGAAGATTAATGCTCCAATTTAGCGAGTACCCGTCTTTCTTACCCGTATTCTAATTTTGTGTAGCAATTTCAGACTTCCGCCCTATAGTTATTAGGCCTCTTAGCGACACACTTTTATTACGTTTAATCTATGACTACAAGTATTTGGTTTTTGACGTCAGTCGTGACTTATCCGTTTAGTTTTAGTCAGAAAAGCCTATAATAACTTAATTATTAATTTACGTATGACCACGTATGACGTAATAGTGCAGTTGGCAGATAATTTCCCTGATTCAGAAACTTTTAAAACAATCAGTAATTGCACATTGAATTTTAAAGATTCTTCTGCTATACGTTTTAATGTATGGTGGTTACTTTACAAATCAGATTTGCCAGTAAAATTTGTCCACTACATCTTGAACAGTGTTGAAATTCTTCATAAGTAAATAAGCATATCCCGGGCGGCGCCGGCGATTCCGTATAATGTTTTCTGTCTCGTAACCTTTTAAGAGAATGCTCATTCTGTACCACGCATTTATGATCCCCGGGGCACGGACTTGCGAACATTAAACCCGTCTGTTTGAGGCGTATAAAACTTACAAATAATAATTTAAAAATTACAATTTCATATTGTCGATTTCATCTTTACAATTCTATCTACCAGCTTTGAAATGCACCCTTCATCGAATATGTCAATTGTACTTAGTTTTATTAAATAGTTAGGCCACAGTTTTTTGTAACCTTTAAGATATTTTGTAAGTTGAACTTTTTTCTTCTACACGAGTAGGTTTTCGAGTGGTTTGTCGACTCAATGAACCCTGGTGTTAGAGTTTCTTAATGGACTAATCGTGATAATAGTTCAGCCCTGCTATCATCTCCGTTTCTGAAAACAGTCCATACAAAAAATAGTAACGCTGACCTTTGTTTCCTCTAAATTTGATATCCATGATGACGTACGTACGGGATGGCTGGTATTCCCATTACCCTTATTAATAATTATCCTGTCTATACCATTGTCCTCCTTAATTATTTAATACGGTAATTTATTTTGGGCTCTAGTTATACGTCATATAGTCACTAATAGCCACTAAAATAAGTAGGTATAATGTACTCGTAGTACCAGTTGATTCTCTTCACTGGAAAAGCCAGTAAATATTCGGATTGATAATAGCGGCGATTGTTTCTGGCGAGCAAAAAGAAACAGTAAATGCGAGATGCATAGGATCGGTGTAGATGGCGTTGTACAAAAGAAAAGGCCTAATAAGCAGTGGATAAATAGATATAGGCTGATATAGATTTAATGTCCATTATTAGCGAAACTTCGCATCTTTCACGACCACGTCTCCTAAATCTCTACTATCTGTTTGATGTGCCTAGGTCATCTGTCTAGGTCATACGTCACTATTAGCCTAAACTAGACCGCATCACCACCGAGATTAGGCTGAACACACACTGATAACAACTACGCTTCGGAAAAGAAAGATAAGATGTTTATACACGATATGGAGATAATAGTTTATAGTAGTGGTTGGTTTTTAGAGAATTATGATACAATGATTTCGTTCTGAAAAAGCCCGAATATCTCCAAAAAAATTAAAGTGCCCGATAGATGAACGCAACACGAGGTGCACGTGCACAGCATCACTTGTGCATGTGCATTTATTTGCTGGGCTAAAGGTACAACAACTGCGCGCAATTTACCAGCTCTTATGCAAAGTAGCTTTACTTATTACATACTTCATTCTTTGAAATAAAATGTAATCATTCATTTTACTTACCCATTAATTTATCGTATTCCGTTGACAGTTTTATTTATTTATCCATGAGACGAAAGCTGTTTAATTTAACGTATATGATATGACCTTCTAGTTGATATCCGCCATTTACACTGTAGCGTACGCTTTAGGTACTGTCTGTACTATCATTATAACATCGAAATTTGCACAAGTGTATCAAAGTTATAATAAAAGAAACAAAATTAATAATGGACCTATGTATTGGTAACTAGCACGTGGTAAGATAATCCATATGGATGGGTTTACTGTACATGAACAACTAAAAGACAAAATTGAAATTAAATTATTTGTAATATAGGTACATTATTGCCTTCGGCTAACATAAATTGACATAAAAATAGGATGATAGAAATGCTTTATCAGATCTTTCATTTATTTTCCTCATAGGTGTACAATGGTATCAATTCGACTTGACTAAAATGGTCCCTGGACATTCGTCTATCCTGAGAGAACAGAAAGGGACCGCAACAATTTTGGTTAAGATTAAGTTAAGTCATGCGCTCCACGAATCGATAGCAATATAGCACTATATAGTATCACTAGAAAGACCATGCGATTTCCAACTCAGCTGCGCTTCCAGCCTCAAACTACACCCTCGTTCTTCTTCTTCTGTCGTGTGGGTTTCCGAGTCGATCGACACGATGAACCCTGGTGTCAGAGTTGGTAATCGGTCACGTTCTTCCCTCGATGCAATGTGCTATTTATTTGTAAATTTACCTAGTTATATTACTCCTATTATATTTTCCTACTATTTTGAATATATTTAAACCAATGTCAATTTATCACTTAGATATTTCGGAACTTCCATGCTGGACTGGGAGTGATAGAAAAACATAGAATGTGCCAGCTGCATCTCCTCCCGGGCATGCTGTAAAAATCAGCTAAGGGAATCGAGGGTTTCAGTGTATTGCAATTTAGGCGATAGGCTGACAACCCGTCACTATAGCAGTATACATAATCATCATCTGTATTAGCACTCGAAACTTGTCAGTCGTGGCGGAACAACCTATGTTTAGGTCGTATTTGCTCTGCCTACCCCATTAGGGATAAGGCGTGATTTTATGTATGTGTGTATGATATTTCGGAGTGGTCGACTGCCTGCGTGCATGTGGTTTTTAATTCTTAAAATTAAGTATTGACGTAAGTTAATTAGTAAGGTTACCTAGTTAGAAAGTGGTTATTGTGTGACTTTAAATAAATTAATTAAAAATAAATAAATATGTATATTAAGCAGTAGCTATAAAGGGAAACTTTGAGGAAAAATCTAAATAAAATTTTGTATATCTTTCATTACCAAATTAGGCAAATGTTGTCAATATTTTGTAGATAATATTATCACGACTACGTGCGTATTCAAAAAGGAAAATAAATAAAAGTAGGTACCTACTGCAGCGAATATTTATAATTTTTTTCCCATTCATACAAGAAATACTAATAAAATAAAGAGATAAAAGGTTGGTCAGCATTTTTTTTGCATAGAAACAAGTATTAAAAAAAACGTGCTGTATAACGGAAAAGGTGAACTAATTAAGGCACCTGTCTGCATAATTAATAAATTTGTTAATAATTAAAATGACGTAGATCATTTGCATTTAAATAGTGGATCGATATCATCTCAGCAGGAGTGTTCAATAGTTTTATCAATAACACGTGTTTCGCCTTGTTTTAACATTGACATAGTATGTTTCGATTGTATCAAAAACACCGAATTTATAGGGTTTTCCCATTCGCTATTGGTTTATATTGAAAAAAAAACAATTAAATGGAATTAAAAGAAGTTTGCCACTTTTTTTACAGAAAATGATTTACTTCAGCTTAAGAACATCTTTTGCAAGGTATCTTTGAATCCCCCCCCGTCCCCCCTTCACCTGTCAGCAGGATACCCATCCAACAGTAATATAAAACACTCTTCCATGCAACTTTAGCCAAAAATTTACTATGTATCAATTTCCTGTATTTTAAAAGCGGGCTTCGATAGACGGGCTAAAAGACAAGTTTAAACATTTTCTTTGACAAATAAACTAGCAAACCTTTCTTCGACAGTAAATCCGCCCTTGTAATTGTAAAACAGTCAGAATTAATAGCAGATGAAAGGGCTTTGTTTCCACCGTAAAGTTAATTACATGAAAAAACGCCATAAACGTCGAACAAACACTTTCGACGGATGGCGCCGACTCTTCCGACTGCACAGGGACAGACTCAGGAGATAGGTGCCTCGGGTATTTCCCAATTTTATGGGTTTTTTTTTTTTGAATATTTTGGCGCCGACTCTCCCGACTGTACAGGAACGGACGCAGGTGATTTGCGCCCCGCTCCGGGTATTTTCTAATTTTGTCAAAAACTCACTACATAATAGAGTATTTTGGTGCCGACTCTCCCAATTGCACAGAGAAATTCCCAATTTTGTGACCAAGAGTAGTTTGGAATTTTTTTGGCGTATTACTATTAGACAGATAGAAGAATGATTATCCTATTTCTAGTGCACAAAAAGTCACTAACTCTGAACATTTACGCTAATCATGATATAAATGTTAATGCCGATAATATTCGAACTATACACTGAATATTTCCGATGAGTCAATAGTTTTTTAGCGGCATCGTTAGGTGACCCATCCTGGAAACTATTATCACCATAGCCACCCCTTTCCCAGTACCTACCTGCAATAAACAAAAACAAAGCACAATTACTGTGGAGCCACGACTGCCGGCGCCGCGTTATCGTGGCACGTGGGACCAACGTTCCTAGAACGCATTCCCTCATTTCTTTGTAGTTATAATAGCGAGACGCTCCTCAGGGATCCACCTTAGGATTGCTGGCATTTCATTGTCGGTAATTCGAGTTCTGTGCTTCACATGGAAGGACGTGGTGGAATTCCCAGTGCGCTAAGTTTCAATCTTTTGAGTTTGATAAGTTGTGATGTGAAGGAATAATGTGAACCACTGGGTATGTTTTTGAATTTCTTTTGTGCCTTTGGACAGTGTAAGTTTTTTATTAATATGACCTTATATTTATATGTTTTATGCAATTATACAACGTGTAACAGAAAGGGTATATGCATCGAGAAAAGTGTGAATCTACCCATGAAACTGAACAACTTTCCCTAAGGAACATAGGTCGAAATACGAAAAAAAAAAAATTGACGTCCCATACTAATTACGCTATCAGCTGACACATTTTGTATGGAAGGTCATTTTTTTTTTTCGTTTTTCGACCTATGTTCCTTAGGGAAAGTTGTTCAGTTTCATGGGTAGATTCACATATTTCTCGATGCATATACCCTTTCTGTTACACGTTGTATATTAAAGAACCACTATAATATAAGCCGCTATAAAATTTCCGTAGATATTTTTTATTCCAATAAGTTTTTTTTTTTATAATACTGTATGACAGAAGGTACGCCCCTTCGTAGCCTACAATATACTTATTTTTACTGGTTATCGAAATAACAAGCACGTAGGCCCGTATTTATCACAAAGGGACGTTGCACCACAGATGCTGGTGTTGCCCTTTTGAATCATATATTTAGTGCTTGGGAGGAATCAAAAGATGCCATTGGCGTATTTTGTGACCTGTCTAAGGCATTTGATTGCGTAGATCATGAAACTTTATTGTCAAAATTTAAACACTATGGAATCAAAAATGAAGCCTTGAGCCTTTTAAATTCTTATTTGGACGATAGGATTCAGAAGGTTAATGTAAACGGAGTTAAGTCATCAGGGTCACGTGTTAAAATAGGTGTACCTCAAGGTTCAATATTAGGTCCATTTCTATTTTTAGTGTATATTAATGATTTGCCCTACATGATAGAGAATTTGTCAAAGATTGTATTATTTGCAGATGACACATCTCTTGTTTTTAAAGTTGATAGACATGCACAAAATTATGACAACGTAAATAACACTCTTGGACAAATTCATAATTGTTTCACTGTTAACAATCTAGTGTTGAATGCGAAGAAAACCAAATGTATAAAATTCACTTTGCCTAATGTAAATTCTTCCAATAATGATGTTGTACTTAATAATGAAAGATTAGAGTTCACCGAAAGTACAGTTTTCTTAGGGATTACACTAGACTCGAAACTTCAATGGCATCCGCACATTACATCTTTATCGGGGAGACTTAGTTCAGCCGCATTTGCTGTACGAAGAATCCGAGAGCTCACAGATATTGCTACAGCAAGACTTGTTTATTTTAGTTATTTTCACAGCATTATGTCCTACGGAATTTTGCTGTGGGGCCGCGCTGCTGACATTGATTCAATTTTTGTTCTGCAAAAACGGGCTATTAGAGCAATATACAAACTCAAATGTCGTGATTCCCTAAGAGAATTGTTTAAAGAGATAAATATTTTAACTGTACCATGTCAATTTATATATGAAAATATTATGTATGTAAGGAAAAATATTCATAGTTTTACCAAAAACGGTGACAGGCATAATCGGAATCTAAGAAGCAAAAATAAAATTGACCAACCCCATTTTAGGTTAGCTAAGGTTAAAAAATCATTTTTAGGTCAATGTATAAAATACTATAACAAAATACCTGACCATATATTAAATTTGTCAGAAAATCAATTTAAAGATACAATTAAAAATACATTATGTCAGAAAGCCTATTATAAGTTAGATGACTATACTAATGACAAAGAGGTTTGGAGCTCGGATATTTCAGTAAAGCGCAAGAAATTGGCACACATTGCGGACACCAACCCAATTTTAATCAAAACGAAGGACAAAAGTAGGGGTAGGCGAAAACGAAAGGGGGGCCGCAAAGTGCGAGTTTCTCGTGCTTCTTCATCATTGTGATATATTTTTTATTTTGATTTCTTTTGTGACATTGATACAATTTTCTTTGTAATAGACTCGCCTGTGACTTTCTAAAAGTGTTCGTAAGAATTTATTTGGAAATAAATTATTTGACTTTGACTTTGACTTTATAATCAGCTCTCAAGAGTGACAGCGAGTTTGAGTTCGTATTGGAAATGTCATTTCAGTACAAAACGACCTGTCAAATCTATACTTAAGATTGCTCTCAATCTTGAGAGCGCTTTATAAATACGAGCCGTAGATACTGGACTAGCAGGCTCTGCTTAAGGCTCGCTTTCTTCTCGCACTTGCGCCAAATCGGGCGTGATTGACAGACGCCGTGCCCCGCCGTTTATTCCATACACAATGTCAATTAAATGCACATATTTTATGGCCTGTGCCGTCACACTCTTGGGAACCATGTCTTTAGAAGTCAGCGAAATTTCTGTAAAAGTTTATGCACATATATTGAGTTTCAAGATTGAAGGCAGAGTGCATCTGAAATATGAGAAAATTATTTCGTGTAAAGGGGATTTGCGGTTTTCAATGCGTATGCGTAGTGTACATTTCGTACACTAATATAAAATTACATAATTCTCAAAAAATGGTGTGAAGCTCTTGATTTACTCAATAAATTATTGGGTATAGGTACAGCTGATTTTTTTCAATGTCACAAGTTGTACTGAAACTATAGAATTTGCGAAATGATTACGTATTGAAGCACTAATATACTACTTTTGTAGTAAAATTATAAATGCTAAAGACATTATGAATGCTAAAGTACTATCGTCTATCATTCTCTATGCTTTGAAATACTATAATAGTCAAAGCTATAAAAGGTAAATCAGATACGGGTAAAATAGTGACTGACATCTTAATGTAACAGTAGATAACGCATGTTACATAATAGACAAAACACCTGTCCAAGATAACAAACCATGAGTTTTCGTTTGATGTAATAATAAGTATATCTCACCGTTATTTAACTTTGTGAACTCTTATCTTGTAAAGGGAAAAGATAACATAAAGCACATCCATACTGTCAGAGAAAGATATAAAATAATTATCCTTACATACATTCTGAATCAGGAGCTAAAATTAATATGTAGCGTATATTTTTATATTAAATATATATATTAAATTTCATTGGAATACGGTTTACGTATATTATCAGGATAATCAGGATTGACTAAATATTTCCTGTTAAATTTATATAAATTACGGAAGGTTTTAAATTTGAAATCATTATAGCAACGAACTTGGGTAAGGTCGGTTGTGGTGATATACAATTCAATTTTTTTTACCCTGAGCTGTGATTTCTTAAGATGGGTAAGTCCAACTAAACATAAACGAAAATAAAACTAATTCTGTCATTTTACGAGGGCCTTCCCCTGGTTACATTAATATCAAGGAAAAATTGCCTAAAAGTTGTCATCAGTTTTAAATATTTTAAATTACAATATATCTCTGTTATACGTGAAATAAAAAAAAAACATAGTAAATCATACACTAGTGTTGGCAAGCCTAATCTCGCTAAGTTTAGATACTGCCTAATTACGTAAGAGTATCAAGATAGAGATAGCGACTCAGTTCACCCAAAAACCACTCGCGCGCACCATAGTTCGCTCCATACTCGCGGATGTTAATATATTTAAGAAAAAAATTTTTTTTAGACAGTTTTAACGGGTAATTGAAAATTTAGAAGTCTTATAGATTTGGAAAATTGTTGATTTATTCTGTAATTTGACGTATCGAGGTGATTTTGTTCAATAGATGGGTGAGTTTAAATTTAACAATATGAAAGTTAGCGTATCTCCTTTTATTTGACAACAACTCGATCAATTTAAACTGTTCATGATAATTATTTTGTTTTTGTGAACAAAAACAAAAACAAATTGTGAACAATTTGTTTGGTCCATTATCATGATATTATAATTATTTTGGAAGATAAAAATTTTAAACTGCAGGTGGCTACTAGAGATAAGTTTAAGTGTCATTCAAACAAATTAATAATATTAAGATAGCGTATAGTTGAATATTAAATTATAGTATTAAAAATAAATATAATAACTTACAATCGATAGAAGCCATTTTATGAAAAAAAAAAACAACTAACAAAATGTTATTACTTATTTGAAACATGTATATTTTATTTTAGACGTTTAACTGTTTAAAATTATTATAACAGTAAGTTCTTAAGTTTGAATTAACAGTATTAATGTAATCAGTTTATGTACACTACATTAAACTAATCTGACAAGCAAACTTAATTAAACGTTAAGAGTTTTAAATTATATTTTGGTGTAACTTATCTTACGAGTGTTATTTTTTTTTATTATTTTCGTGGTTGTTTTTGATCTTTGTGACGTATATAGACTTTAGGAAGTAAAAGTTAGGGAAATAGTTCATAGTCGATCGATGTTTTGTGAGTGATATTTTACTAATATTAATTTTCTTTCTTTCCAGATCATCTATAATGAGAATACATGAAATCAGCAGACGGACTATTTACTCATTGTCAATATCCAACTATAAACACAAAATATCGTAGTTAAAGATACGTCACTTTACCGTTTTTTAAAGTCGCGAAATCTAAACTATGAGGACAATAGACTCTAGTGCCGCGTAATGTTTATTATTCCATAGTGTTAAGAAGTTAAGCAGCCTACAGACTTGTAGGCCAGTGACGTGTTGTGACTTTTCGTTTTTCAAAATGGGTGTGCGGTGTTCGATATTCAAACTGTTGTTGTTCCAACTGGTGGTCGCGTGGTGCAGCGCGAAGCACGTCACGCTAACAGAGCCGGTGCGAGTGCGAGGCGACGTTGAGATGGATGTCCAGGATAGTATTAAGAACCTTGTACATACTGGTAAGTTTTTTTAAAATAATTATTTAAAAAAACACTATTCTATTCTTCAATATAGAATTCATGGATGAATCTAAAGAACGAAAAATTACAGATAAATATAATTATCTAGTTGTTAGAAAAAGCGGCGCAAGAATATAAGATCATTATTCTGCAGTCTCTCTCATTTATTTTACTTAGAATTATTTTACAATTATGCATTTATGCTATTATCATAGTTTTTTAAATGCTAGCTTACAAGCCATTAACTCGTAAGAAATATGCTTATGTTAATTCTGCACATTCAGTAAAAAATAAAGAGCTGAATACACGAGCCTAAAATAAAACTAAATCGTTGAGAAATCTCTTACATACCCTTGTAATGTTCCAGTTTAAAAAACGTTCAGCTAAAAACGAACAAGCTCCGGATTTGTGGGATTACCTCTCTTCGTTTACTGCACATAACTTTAATCTTTACTCTCTTTTTAAAACACGAACGCGACTGTCTTTTGTGCCAGCAACAATACTTTACTAGTGTCAATAAACTTTATAACCTGCTAGTTGCATAGTCAACGCATTTTTCGAATTTAGAATGTTTCTTGTTGTTTTTGTCTTTTTAGGCAAGCCTTTTAGGCCAGTTCAGTTTAATAATATTTAACTGAACATGTCAGCGAATATTTATTAATAGCGGCAGAACTTATAATTTTAGATATCAGATTTCGACTATGCCCCGAGGTTGTGTGTTTTGCGCAAAAAGAATGAATATTATTAAGATCAAAGATAAATCTGAAATGGCGTTAACAATTAAATTTGATGTTTGAAAAGGGTATATTTTCGTTTCGGAAGATTAAGCATGCTTATGTCGGGTCTCCATAGTGCCAGAAAAGGATTTAGTAAAGACTCTTGATAAATTATGGAAGAATAAAAAACTACTGAATAGTGAGATATGACATAATATTTTATTTAGAAATTATTCCATTGGTGGTAGGATGATATTACATATTTTATATAAGAAAACAAATAAAAAATGGCAATATTTCAAAAAATATTGTAACAAATCTAAATTTACCATTGTTGGCGCATTTTTCTATTGTTATCAAAATAAGCATGGATTGACTCGGAATTTTTTGCATACAATATACGAAAAAGCTCAAGTTATAAACCCATTTCATCCTTAATCCGCCTTTGAGTCTGACTCACCCTCACCTGTCATTTATTACAAATATTCGCACCTCACCTTTTGACCCGGAATAATTTGAATTCCCAATTCGTCCCGACCCTTGTTTCGGCCCTGGTGGTGGGTCTTTTCGTCTAATCTGTTCGTTTTGTAATTGTCATGTCACTAAGTTTGAAAAGCTGATAATTGGATTCGTACGGGTACTCGGTCAGTGGAAACTATTACGAAAATCAACACTATTGTAAAGAAATAAAGGCGATTGCAAGGTTAAAGTTTGTATTTGTCTGTATCAAATTTGTCGGTATCCTTTTGAAAAGCCGCAATATAAGTAATCCGCTTTTGAAGTAACATGATGCGATTTATATTCTGTAATGGGCGTAATTTATCATAAAGTTTGTTGAAAATATTTGCAAATAAAGACTTGAGCATTTCTTAAGATCCTTACACATACTTACAGCTGAATATATTTTACCGCTTTTGTAATTTCTTAAACTTCTTTTTAATAAGTGATGTTACAAACCACTTCTTCACACGGTGGCCGTGCGTTTTACGATATAAAATTACACGCAAATAACAAGTACCTGTGATTTTTTATTCTGTATAGATGTAAGGTGACTGTCCGGTAGCTGGTAGGTGACTGGTTTTTATACAAGGTCAATATTTTTTTTACTTTCTCTTCAGACCTTGAAGTAATAGGTTCATCAAGTGAAGAGCAAAGCACTAAGCCTACCTTCAGAGATGTAACTACACTACAACATACAATTATATTTGTAAATTCCATTACAAAAATCAAATACGAATCATTTTAGTTTAGTTCTATCACGTTCTTGCAAACAACAGCTTACTAAATGCTATAGGACTCTATTGTGAACTTTGATTTAATTTCAAAGGAATTTTCTCTGCAGAAAAGATATAGTTAGTGCATGATAATTGATGTCCATTATTTAGAAAAACTTGTATATATACATGAAAATCTCCATGAATTGAATGAATTCAATACAAGTAAATTTTCCCAAAAGTAAATATTTTTAACCAAAAAGTCGCAATTCGTAATGAATCTACTAATACGCATATTAACGCATAATATCGCGATTTTGAAAGTGAATCGTGCTCGTGCTCACATCGTCGTCGCAGGCGCAGTATATCATCTCATTATCACCTTGCCAGTGACAGGTTTACACAGTGACGTCTCCTACGTCACTCTGACAACACGATTTGCGCCACTTTTCACACGGCCAGCTTTATCATAGATAATGCCAATAGCGTAGATAGAAGCGACACAAGATTAGTTTTCAGGGACAACTGAAAAATGGGAATTAATTATTCAATTTCTAATTATACGACGTGGCTTTTCTAAAGATGGTTGAAACTCAAAACATTATAAAAGATACTGAAAAACGTGTTAAACTACGAGCACAAGGGTTGATGTGATCTGTGAGGTGCCGCCTGACCTGCGATTAGGTATCGTATCTCCCCAACAGAGTGCAACGCCCAATAGCTTGTTGTAACCTTTATGGCTTTAACCACCCACTGCATTAGTCTAGACGAGTCAGGAAAAAACATATTAAAAAACGGCGTGAGAGGTTGACTAAATAATTTGATTAATTGACGTATAAAATTGCGAATCTTGTGATGCGCTGTGTTAGATCACTTCATCCGATGCTATCAGATAACAACCTCATGATAAAGCCCGACACATAGCACCTCGACACACATATGATAAGCAAATCAGATCATTACACTTTACACTTTCCTCAAGATAAGACTATAGTTTCGGTAATAATTGTGTGCTGATGATAACGGGCAAATATATTCAAGGTCTAGATGAAAGTTTGTTTTGCAATAACGGACATCCTGACAAACAGTGCAGCTTTCGTTCGACGTTAATAAACTTCTGACGTAATAATACTATAGATAGAATAACCTGCAGTACTTTTCTATAAAAACACTATTTTTGTTTAAATAAATAGTAAGTCTCTGCTTAAATTTTATATGTCATACTGTAACTGCACCTTTTATCGGATAAAATTTTAGAATCGAAAAATTAATAAGTTGTCGCCCCGTTTTCGGCATCCTGAATCCGGTCCTGAGATCTCGGCACTTACTAGCAGTATACCGAAGAAACCACAAAATTAATTATTTTGATTGAATGAATCAATAAGTATTAATAGTTCGATGAATATTACACACATCAATAGTCAAATAAATTAAATAATAATAAATCAAGTTCTTCAAACGAGTTGAGGCCCTAGTGTACAGTAAGTATCGTATTATTAAAAATATTCGCACAACGGTGACCTCTAGTAGGTAGTTTGCATTCTAAATTCAAGTTCTTGACCAGGTCAGGTCAAGTCCATGGAATTTCATATTCGCATAATGCTGTAGAGAATCATATCCGTATTCAACTATTCATATTTTGGTTATGGTTTTTTCTTTTGCCGAGCGTTTTCCCGGCTAATTTCGGCATTTTCCGTTTTCGTCTATTCGACTCTGCGTGACCTTAGTTTTCAGCATCCGCTGGTGTAAGACCCTGTATGTCCGTCCCTGTGATACGTATAGTAGTGACCAATATAGTAAAATTAAAACTTCTCTTTTCTGAGAAGATTTTGCGACATTACTTAGTTTTATTTCACCCGCAAGCGTAGATTATAAGTACTACGGACTAATAACAGAAACGCAAATACAGTATGAAAGTCAATCGCACCTATTTCAGTCCTGTAACTTCAGCACAATAACCGTAAAGTGCGCTAATGTTTTATAAAACAGCACTAAGGCCCGTATTTATAATCAGCTCTCAAGAGTGACAGCGAGTTTGAGTTCGTATCAGAAATGTCATTTCAGTACAAAACGACCTGTCAAATCCATACTTTATATTGCTCTCAATCTTGAGATCGCTTCATAAATACGAGCCTAAGTTCTGCTTGGGCGTTGAACCCAGGCTAAAAGCAGCGGTTATAGCTTCAGATATGGATTGGGATTCGAAGGGGGGTGTTTTGATTTGTTTTATGGTAATTACTGCCTCTGCGGTCTAGTGGTCTGAGCATTAGGCTCTCGATCCGGAGGTTGTGGGTTTTATTCTCTTGGGAGAGGGGTAAAGTCGATATTTTCAATTTATCATTTTGTGATATTGTTCCCAGTTCGGTTAGAACAATGCAGGCTAAATCACTTGGTCTGACAAGATAATATTCCGTGGCGGAAGAGCACATAACGCCGTATGATCCGGTTCATAGTGCTCATTACTGAATCCAAGACCTAAACAGAGGTTCAAATCTCTGTTAGCTAGGCCAACAGGCGGTTATAATATGACAGAAAAAAAACTACTAGGCCAGCTTTCATCACAACAAAAAACTATAAACATTGTAACAACACGAGTAATATTAAAATATCTCTAAAATTAGCGGGAAAGTTACATCACAAATTTTATCAGCTAGGTTAAACCCAGCACCAGCCTTTATGACGAACAAACATACAAACATAGTATTTCGCTCGTGAGCGCGAGGTGACTTTGATAGTGATATCATGAAGACAATATCAATAACACCGGGTGTAAGGGACAGCTTCCCGTCAGTCAACAAAACTGATAATTTTTCACTAACAAGTTCTTTTTGTAAAAAAAAAATGGCTTCCCTTTACGAAATTGTCTGATCAAAGTGGTAATTTATATGGGGAAGACAAAGTTTTTCGTTTCCTGGAAGAATTTCCTGGTAAAAGTTCCAGTTTTGAGGAAGCTGTCTCTTACACCCGGTATAGTGATATAATGATATTTATAATGTGACTAACGTAATAGGTAAAGAGTAAATAACAGTAAAACCTTTTGAAGAGATGTTTCCTCTAGACCACGTCACGATGTGGTGATTAACTTGTTTTGATGAATGAACGAGCACGCTTAGTATTATAATTAGTAGATAATTTTAATACTAGATATCCGGCCGTGCGAATTTTATTATACCTAGATCTATATGTATTATTATCTACTCTGTCCTTTCCTATTATGTATGCCCGTGTGGTGCCGGGTCAGAATCAGAATAGCATAATTCCTGTGAGTGTCTTAAGAGACAACTGACTGAATCTAGGGAACGGACCGAACCTAGACCGAACCTCAGTATGACTCGCACATGGTCAATATGGCCATATACCAAAACCTGAGAAATGTATGAAGCCCAGTTTTAAGACTTTTGACAGATGTAGATACTTCGCCAGACAAAAAATTAAAAGTTCAAAGTACGCAAACATCTTGACCCGAAGAAGCTTTTTGCTAAATCATTAATAACTCCCACTCAATATACACCGATTAATCAGATGACATAATTAATTATTTAGCCAATTTTATAAGTATCACCAACAAGCATATATTCGTGACCACCGAAACCTATAACATCTACGAACCTAACTAATCCCTGTGAAGTTAAAAAAGGGAAATTGGCACCAGCAGCGTTCCCTGTAAGGGTGTGTCGAAAGCGACCCCAAATTTTGAAAAATTGTAATAAACAAATCATTTTTTTTTTGGTTATGCATGATGCAGCAACTTACATATCCAAAAAATAATAATTTAAATCTATAATGAAAAAAGTTCTGGGCACGAGGCACAACACAAGAATTATATGCGTTATGTTTATGTGCCGTAATAACACAAATCACACTCTTCCTTTTAAAGAATAGCCACGAAATATTCTATCACTCAAAATCTATGATGAAAAAGTTGTAGGCACGAGACACAAGAATTATAATGTGTTATGTGCCGTGCCGTAATAACACAAAGTTTTTATGAATATCCATTAGTAATTCTATCACTCATAATATCTAATCTACTGTTTGTGTTTAAATTGGAAGTAAATTCTGACCCAGTGGGGTGCATCTCCATCGGTTATGGTTTAACTAAATCCCAGTTTGATTAGTAGAAACCTCATAACTGGACCCCCCGGGGCCTTAATAAGTAATCTAATAGAATTAATTATTAACTCATAGGACAAGAAAAAGATAAAGAATGTAAAGCTTTTTGCATTTGGCATCGCGACTTCTAAATTGATTGCTTATTATTGAAAGACAAGTATTTCTAAAAACAATTTTTTTTAAACTTTACCCGGAAAGAACCAAAGAACCAAAAGAAAATTATTATTGTTTTGGGTCTGAGTCTGAGCGCCATTAGTTGAGATAGATATTAAGAGATAAATTCCTCTGGCTGACGTTTCCACAGTTGCAACGATCGTGGTCGTGGTAGAACCTATCTAGACAATAGGTACTGCAGAACATCCTATTCGATCGACAGCATCAAATAAAACGTGTCTTCTAAGATAATAAAGACCAAATTTGCTGTTATTTATTCTAAAGAAGTCATCCACGTACAATACTCATGAATTTTAAAATTGAATAATTAGTCAGTTAATGATTAATTCCACGTGAGCTTGGTTGTGACCAACATTGCCAATTGATGAATGAAAATTGCGTTTTTTTTTTTTCGTCTCAAGTTTACTGGCCTGGTTTTGACCTCATTGACTTAAGAAGACTATTTTGAAGCCTTCAAAATCGTACTGGCAAAAAATTAAGTGTTCTCATTGTGTTCAGCCTAGAAGATTAAGTTTTATTTTTCTTTCTTTCTTGTTTGTTTATAAAGTTCAAACTCAATCAGCCAGTATTTTTAGGTTTAACCCATGTATCTTCAAATTATGCTTTATCCATTAGATCTCTCCCAGCTTCATCTTCATCTCTATATTTTGGAACGGAACCAGTAGGTAATCAGCTAACCGATATTACTGGTCAGAAATTATAATCATTATGATCATGACCACTATAATTTTCGAATGTCAAGGTGACAATAGTGAGAAGACCATATTTGGATTAGTCATCGAATTGTTTGTGAATTATACTGAATTAATTAATTTGATGTCTATGTAATTTGGGTTAAATCATAAGTCGAACACTTGAGTTGAACATTGGCAGAAGATACACATTTTTTTTTCAATCGTCAAATTGTAAAGAATCAATGGGATTGCAAAAAAATCTACAATTAGGCCATTGTTTTTTTTTTAAACCTAGTTGTTCCAAGCATAGCGAGGTATTTAAGTACTTATTGTTATGTAAGTACTATCTATAATACACACATGGTTTTTTTGTGATCTCTTCATTAGAGATATCATGCTTTTTTGTACGAAGAAATCTCCGGGTAACTCGCCTACTTCAATTTGTAGCAATTCGTTAAGAGCATGACTTAGCTTAACTAAATCTCAACTAAAATTATTGCCATCCCTTTCTGTTCTTTCATTATAGAAAATGACAGCTATGGACTTACACATATTATTGCAATGCCGAATTGCCATCAACGTCACCAGTTTTTGCTCCTCACGTCAATGTCTCGGTATTGATGAATGTAGATCTATCAGACGATCAAACAAATGGCTGGTGATGTATCTCTCTAGTAATTTGTTTATCCGGCGATCTGTCTTCATTATCCACATTAAAGTTTGAAGTCTCCCACGCACGGTTCGCCGTCCTGTATCGTAATTGTTGGCTAGATTTTATTGAGACCCTGTATGTACAAGATGTTCTATCGGAGAATCGAATCCTTGAATATTTAATTATTTATGTCTAGACGAGCCTTTTCCATCTTAGTCTTAAATATAAGTACTTCACTAATAAATTATATCACTTTTGAAATGCTAATGGTTACTCTGAAATGAAACATTTTATGATATTAAAGTATATTTTCTATATTGACATACTAGTTTGGATTGATAAATTGCACAGACCCCAGAAACAGCATCCTCCAACCGAAGTCAACAGATAACCTAACAAAAATTAGGGAAAATTTTGGATTCATTCCGCCCAAAATCGAGGTAAAGGAATCCAATACGTAATAATTGAAGAAACTGACGCCCTATATTTGACAGGGTGTGATGTTACCAGACTGTATTTCATTGTAAAATAAGGGTCGGAAAGATGCAGGAATTTGATATAATCATAAAATGCACCCTGTAGATGAAGCGATCCCGCCGAGCCCAGGACATGCGCGCGCGCATCCGTCTGCCCACGCGCACAATAACATTACCATAGTTGAATCTTCCTTCACAAGTTACGTTTAAATTGAACACACTCGCCCCCGATAGGACTTTTTTATTACATTTGAAATGGCTAGAACAATGTCTGATACTATGGCCCGTATTTATAATCAGCTCTCAAGAGTGACAGCGAGTTTGAGTTCGTATCAGAAATGTCATTTCAGTACAAAACGATCTGTCAAATCCATACTTGATATTGCTCTCAATATTGAGAACGCTTTATATAAATACGAGCCTATGATATGATACCTACTAAGTCAAATTGTAAAAGTTATAGGCAAATTTTGTCTACTATACCCTACACCTGCTGAGTAAATAACAATGCAGACGATTGTAACACTAACACTAGATTCTAGATTTGATTCGGTGAGAACACGACTTAATCTTACCTAAACTTAACTCAAATCATTACCATCGCTTTCTGTTATCTCATGATAGGAATATGTCAGGTGACAATTTTAGTCAAGGTTTCGTGATTTTCTACGGAACCCAATTGCCCCCAATATCTACGTATTCACTATTGCCTTATAAAGGCACAGTTCCCATGAAGCCTCAAAATCAAAATCTCAAACCCTTTTATTTAAAACCTTGTTGTATTTAGCTCAGTCATTAAATCACTTTACGCCTTGTCACTTAATGAAGTAGGTAATAATGATAAATGACTTACTCCGGCGATCGCTAAGTTTCGGACATACCTATATATAACTAGGTACGTACACTCTACATACAATAGGCACACCTACGCAAAATTAGTTTCTTATGGCAACGGCCAAACTTAGTCTCAAGGCTGGACAGAGTTGCTAAATATCGATAGATTATCGATTCTCTTCAGTACCGATTTCGTACCAAGATGCCTACTATCGTACTTAGCTACCTACCTACTCTCTGTGAAATAGATTGTATTTTCATCGATGTACTCTTAAGCAAAAGAATCTATTATATTTCAATGGTATCATAATGTCATCAAGATTTATTGTTATCCAAAAACATCATCTCTAGCCCGCCGGGTAATAAATGTTACAAAGACAAAAAGTTAATGGGAAACATAGTCCTAGTGTCAAAATGTACAAATGTCTTAATGTACATGAACGTGCAAATGACAGAAAATAATTGTGATATAATGCGTAGAGGTCTAATTGTTTAATTGTCAAAATGTACAAAAGACAAAACATGACTGTGCTATAATGCAACTGCCAGAATTCGAACCCGCAAACCTGGGCTTCGAAGATAGGATCACTAACGACTGAGCCTACATATACCTATCCTATCTGCTACTGTCAAACTTGAAATCGCAATATCTCGAAAACTAACGATCCTATGGTGTGGGACAAAATGATAGGTCTCGACAAGATCTACATTTCAGATGACAGCTGTCAAACTTGAAATGCTTATATCTCGGAAACTATCGATCCTAGAGTACTGGTGTGTAGGACAAATTATGGGTCTTGACGAGATCTACATTTCAGATGACAGCTGTCAAAAATGAAATGGTTATATCTCGGAAACTATCGATCCTAGAGTACTGGTGTATAGGGACGAATGAAAGGTCTCGATAAGATCTACATTTCAGATGACAGCTGTCAAACTTGAAACGGTTATATCTCGGAAACTATTGATCCTAGAGTACTGGTGTGTAGGGACAAATGATAGGTTTCGATGAGATCTTTAATTCGGATGACAGCTGTCAAAATTAAAACGGTTATATCTCGGAAACTATCGATCCTAGAGTATTGGTGTGTAGGGACAAATGATGGGTCTTGACGAGATCTACATTTCAGATGACAGCTGTCAAAAATGAAACGGTTATCCGAAATATAGATCTCATCGAGTCCTATAATTTGTCCCTACACACCAGTACTCTAGGATTGATAGTTTTCAAGATATTGCCATTTCAAGTTTGACAGCTGACATCTGAAATGTAGATCTCGTCGAGACCTATCATTTGTCCATACACACCAGTACTCTAGGATTGATAGTTTTCAAGATAATGCCATTTTAAATTTGACAGCTGTCATCCGAAATAAAGATCTTGTCTAGATCAGACAGTATTAGCCGGAAAGAAGTCATGGTCCAATTTAACACCTGGCCCATCTACGTCCGTGGTGTAAAAAGGCTCTTATTGTGCATTACAGCGTTAATGTATTCTGGCGGTATTTGGTCATAATGACATTTTGGCACTTAGGCAATTTGAACAATTGAACATTACAGCTTTAATGTATTCTATCATAGCAGCATTTAGGCAATATGACATTTTGGCACTAGGCAGTTTGTACATTTTGACACTAGGACTATGTTTCCCATTAACTTTTTGTCTTTGTAACATTTATTACCCGGCGGGATCTCTAGTAGGTACTAGTCCTCTTCCTCGGTCAATAAGATATTGAATTAGTAATTTTTAGTAGGTACCTCTGTCATTTTAGCACTTTGCGGTCTTGGTCATTTTAGCACTGATAATTTTAACATTTTGGTCATTTCACCCCTGAAGGGTCAGCTAATACTGTTAGGTATCCATGTAATGGTATCGATAGTAGAACTTTTGCAGCACTAGGCACTGCAAATAGGAAAATAGCCCAATACTGAAGGATTTACTGGTTCTTAAATTCTGATTTACTGCTTAATCGAATCGAGCGTCCTTGCCCCGGATTTGTGGTTGCTGCATATCGGCAGCTTGTTTGACTGGACCAGTCAAAAGAATAAATTGCCGGTGCATTTCTGCCAGTTGTTGAGGTAGGTTTTCTAATAATAGATATTTCTTTCAACTTGCACACAATTTGTGCCGAAGTTTCTTTGTATGTCTTCTAAAAGAACGAGTCTTTTACTACTCTAAGCGTTTCAACTCTGTCAATGGCATCACAGGCATAACACGAGGTAGGCTCCGCAAAGAGGCAAAGGGCCGTTCGGACTTCTTGTGACCACCATCAGTTTGCTGTGTTCTGTCGATGTGTAGAATCATTATTTTAAAATGGCACCTAAATTCGCAGTAGCTACAAATGTTTGTAACATGTGGTAGATCCTACAACAAATAACTCGCCGTTTCTCCTTACAAAAGAAAGGTACCTAATGATTCCGCAGAAATATAGAGTTGGTCATTTATTTCCCATCGTGTTAAATACAACTCTTTACTCCCAGTTAAGCGTCAGATCGTCACTTCGGCCGCAGTTTCCAGGTTTTTGTCCCAATCAAATCAATATGGATGAGTCCAGGAATGGAGTGAGAAAAACCGGACCAGTCAGAAGACCCGTGTGACCATACCTACTAGAAACTGTGGAGCTGTCAGTTCTCATTATGGTCTTGTGCCTGATTCGACAGAACTTTGATCGCCAAAAGGGCTTGTTAAGCATATTCATAAACACGCGATCAATTTAAATGATGAATGATGGTCTCTTGTTGATGGTGTAGCTGCAATCAATTTAAAGAACGCCCAAATTGGCTCTGATAGCTTACTGTTTAAAAGTTTTTATCATTTTCATCAAGTTTGAATTTCAATACAATTATTTAGCAACTTGATATATAAATTCATTTTTGTTAGTTGATCACAGTACCAGGTAACTATTTTTGAAGGGGAAACCTAAATGCTTCTGCATTCAATAATGATGTTCAATTAGAGATAGCGACTCGCAATCACTCTATAACAGAATCAGACAGGGTAACGACTTGATATCACATTTCTAGCGGCGACTTGCTGAGTCGCAGCCGTTTTCCCGGTAAACAGCCCGCGGGCGTCACGGTAGTCTCCAACCAATATACAGGGTGTGAAAATGCTATCGATTCGTAAAGGGCACGACCATGGAGGAATATAATATGCACTACTTAATCTTGACTAAAATTATTTCCGTCCCTTTCTGACTTAACTTAGTTACTTAAGTCGTGAATTTTGCAACTACGAATCGCTACCAATATCGTGTTTATCTTTTATCGTGTTGTTATCGACGGGCTTGCTTCAAAACTACTTGTTTAATGACAAGCCATTGCACGAATAAAAAGGTCCTGGAAACAATTACACCTTGATTTTTTTTTTTTTCATTCATCCATTATAGGATAGGCAAAGGAACAGAGCCATACAGCCTCGTCTACAATTGCTCATCTTGATAGATTTTCTCATACCTAAATCTAGTCTAGACCAGAGTTTTGTTAGGCTAAATGACATTGCCTCCAGACCGAGAGAATAAAAAAACCAGCTGGTAGCTAAAAGACCTCCAAAAAAATTATTTTACATATCTCATGCTCAGTAAGTGGTTCATACAACCCTAAAACCCGGGATGTAAGTGGTACTTTGCATCATAGGTTTTGAAACCTATGCTGCAAAGTAATTTGAATAAGGAACTGTCAAATTGCAAGAAAAAAAAAGTTGATAGCCTTATTTCAAACACACGGAATCGGATGATTAATCGAATCGGAATCGATTTTAAAACAAATTCTATTCGAATTTATTTAAATATCGAACTGGCCAGTACTAAATATGACGCATAGAGTCACGGAATAAGGCCATAAAAATGTAAACATAGGATTATGAAAATTATGAAATTTTTACTCTGTGGTTTTTATAACATATTTATAACCTCAAAACTTGAGTTTGTCGATTTATTACTTAGCATTTTATTATAAAACATTAACAAATTAAACAGTCAGTATACTTAACAAAATGTCTACTTGCAAATTAGATAATTTTTCTTACGCGAATGCATATATTTGTGATGGTTAAATTCGCTCATTTTGCATGGGTAAGCCAAAAAGACTATTTTCTTTAATTTACTGAAAAAAAAACCGTGTGAAAGTTGTTTAGTTTTGTGGACACTCCATCTAGCTCACCCTGTATAAAAATTTTAGGTAGTGTAAATGATATTGAGCCTAGAAACAGTAGCCTAGGCGCCTAGATCAAGTTCAAGTGTCGGCTTATCCAAGCTTCCCGGCGGCGACGTTGTTTTCCCAGAACTATCCACACGGGGTTACCACCCGCTATACGGAATGTTATTATTACTTTCACCACAATAGTATATTGCTAACCAAAGGATGTAAGTCATCAAATGCATACGAGGTTTTTGGCGCCCGAGCGCAGCGAGGGCGCTAATGGTACGAGTATGCATTTGATGACTTACACCATGAGGTAAGCACTATGCTTTACATATCGAATGAAAGAT
>JARACY010004240.1:0-27957 GCA_029255725.1 Scrobipalpa atriplicella | reverse complement strand
CTTCTTGCCGTTTCAACGCTGCTAACAGCATTGTAAATTCCGGTGACGCTGCTGGCTCTTGTGCTGTAGCAGGTGGCGGCATGGCTTCCAATGTCGCGGTTGAAGTCCCTGCTGGCAGTGTCGTAGTACTTGGTGGCGCTAGCGGCTGACCTTCACCCTCCTGCTGTCGCGCTGACTCAGTCTGAGCTCTCGTCTGAACGCCTTCCTTCAGTATCATTGGCATGATTCTCCGATTCCGATTCTGACACTAATGTTACGTCCGAGGGTTCGATAAATCGGAGTAAAACGCCGATAATGGTTACACACACTTTATTCAACACCAAGTCACAAAACCAAATCACTAGGCACACACAAAGTCCGTTTATCGCAGTTCGTAGTCGTCGTTATTCACTTCTTCACTTCACTCCGAGATCGCTTAGATTCGCTATCCGAAACTAGACTGTTTTCTGGGCCGGCTGCTTTTATATCCCGCAATACAATACCGAATCTTCCAGATCGCCTATTGTTAGGTTGTTTACATCGCGGGATTCGCGGTGGTCACAGATCATTCGGGATTCCTATTGTTCTCCCATTTGACGAACAACTTTGTTACTACTCAACTATTGTTAGGCGCAGGTAGGCAGCATAAAAAATTGTTTGCGCGTTTGGATCTTTCTTCTTGTGTCCGAGTAAGTTCGATTCACGAATGTTCTTGGTTTATCCACGCGACTCCGTGACAATATATTGATTTGCTATGCACAAAAATTGCTGGCCTCTATGCAAAAAGACTTACTACGTCATTTTAATATGAAATTAAATTAAAAACTGCGTGACAGCTTAAGGTGGCACTTTTTCAGAAGGATTTCATACATTTCCGGTTGCTATTTAGGATTTGTATAGATTTCCTAGGAAAAGTATGAAAGATAATTTATTTCACACATTTCCGTCAGTCAGGAGAACTACCCAATTACGGACGGCAACGTCGACTGACGGAAGGGCGCCAGGCGCGAACGCAGTCATGGTCTTGATATATAGGTAACATTCCGCGCCAGTCTATAAATAAAAATAAAAATAAAAAATAAATGAAAAATACAGAATATGCAAATAAATCACTTACCTCTGGCTTCATGGAACTCTAATGCTATTTGAGCGTCAGCGCCCAACGAGAAATAATTGTTAAAGACGTTGAGCGGCATTTCCTGATAGGCTAGGTTAGCGGTCGAGGCGACTGCATTAAATTCAACGGAGAGTTGCCAGCGGTCTAACAGCACCATGTTGCTCTCGCCCAATGTCATCCAGGATTGCTGACAACGATTCGTTTTCGTATCCCTGAAGACAAAAACACAAGATAAGAATAAGAATGTTATATCACAGAGTAATAATAATACTAACGTCTTATACCTATTTACTTTTATTTCAAAAATTATATTTTCATCCAATCTATTCGAAAACTACGACATTAGTCGCTTTTAACCCAATATATTATGCCCAGAACTCTTTTTGAAAACGCATAAAGAAATCGTGTCACCCGGTTTGTTTCTTTAATTTGTCGCGGAGTCGCGCGGATAAACCAAGAACATTCGTGAATCGAATTTACTCGGACACAAGAAGATAGAGGGCGCTCCGTGGCTAAACATTGTTTTTGTTAGTCTCCGTGAAAAATATTTAAAACAAATGTCTAAACGAAGTTTTAACTAACGTTGGTGGAACGAACAAACAACGAAGAACGACAATCTACGCAGTGTAATGTGATGAACTGTGTAACGGAAAACAACAACGCGATAAACTGTTATAAACATAGTGATAAACAACGTTACAAAGGGACGTTGCACCACAGATGCTGGTGTTGCCCTTTTGAATCATATATTTAGTGCTTGGGAGGAATCAAAAGATGCCATTGGCGTATTTTGTGACCTGTCTAAGGCATTTTATTGCGTAGATCATGAAACTTTATTGTCAAAATTGAAACACTATAGAATCAAAAATGAAGCCTTGAGCCTTTTAAATTCTTATTTGGACGATAGGATTCAGAAGGTTAATGTAAACGGAGTTAAGTCATCAGGGTCACGTGTTAAAATTGGTGTACCTCATGGTTCAATATTAGGTCCATTTCTATTTTTAGTATATATTAATGATTTGCCCTACATGATAGAGAATTTGTCAAAGATTGTATTATTTGCAGATGACACATCTCTTGTTTTTAAAGTTGATAGACATGCACAAAATTATGACAACGTAAATAACACTCTTGGACAAATTCATAATTGGTTCACTGTTAACAATCTAGTGTTGAATGCGAAGAAAAGCAAATGTATAAAATTCACTTTGCCTAATGTAAATTCTTCCAATAATGATGTTGTACTTAATAATGAAAGATTAGAGTTCACCGAAAGTACAGTTTTCTTAGGGATTACACTAGACTCGAAACTTCAATGGCATCCGCACATTACATCTTTATCGGGGAGACTTAGTTCAGCCGCATTTGCTGTACGAAGAATCCGAGAGCTCACAGATATTACTACAGCAAGACTTGTTTATTTCAGTTATTTTCACAGCATTATATATAGAATTTTGCTGTGGGGCCGCGCTGCTGACATTGATTCAATTTTTGTTCTGCAAAAACGGGCTATTAGAGCAATACACAAACTCAAATGTTGTGATTCCCTAAGAGAATTGTTTAAAGAGAAAAATATTTTAACTGTACCATGTCAATTTATATATGAAAATATTATGTATGTAAGGAAAAATATTCATAGTTTTACCAAAAACGGTGACAGGCATAATCGGAATCTAAGAAGCAAAAACAAAATTGACCAACCTCATTTTAGGTTAGGCTAAGGTTAAAAAATCATTTTTAGGTCAATGTATAAAATATTATAACAAAATACCTGACCATAATATTAAATTTGTCAGAAAATCAATTTAAAGATACAATTAAAAATACATTATTGTCAGAAAGCCTATTAAAAGTTAGATGACTATACTAATGACAAAGAGGTTTGGAGCTCGGATATTTCAGTAAAGCGCAAGAAATTCGCACACATTGCGGACACCAACCCAATTTTAATCAAAACGAAGGTCAAAAGTAGGAGTAGGCGAAAACGAAAGGGGGACCGCAAAGTGCGAGTTTCTCGTGCTTCTTCATCATTGTGATATATTTTTTTATTTTGATTTCTTTTGTGACATTGATACAATTTTCTTTATAATAGACTCGCTTGTGACTTTCTAAAAGTGTTCGTAAGAATTTATTTGGAAATAAATTATTTGACTTTGACTTATTTGACTTTGACTTTGTTGCTCGCCGGGAATACTACGAAAAACATTGTAATATCTGCAAAAAGACTGCATAAAACCTTTGTGAACCTACTACCTTCATTGTTTATCTACCTACATATTCAAAATAAGAGCTACGCCATCACTCCATTTGACAGGTGTCAGCTGATGTAAGGTGTTGCCAATATCCAGAACGTTGATAGCACCCTAGCGCCATCTACACTATAGATCTAGAACTACCACAGCGACACCTAGTATCGAATAGCCGAACTACCCGAACGAGAGCTTCGCTCAAGAACCCTTTAGCTCACACAAAAACATATAGAGGGCATCACTAGCCACCATGACAACTGAAAACTTAGAAAAACTTATACTATAACTAAAACAAGATATTCAACCACTGATTAGAGAAAGTCGCTGCCGCTCCCTAATAGATAGGCTGTCATTCTGATTTTGTATGAAAAACTGTGAAAACCGCTGTCGCCAGTCGCACACATTCAAAGAAATACGTTGTATTTTCACTACACAAAAACGCTCGATGCTATTGGTTGCCCACAAATAGTTGAATAATATATCTATTCCACGTATTCTCTAGCGATAGACAAAGATAGAATAATAATCAATAATAATGTTGCCAACAAGAACATATTTTGCACAATTTTCGGGCTAACTTTTGTTTGAATGAAGCTCATCATTTTGCCCAATAAAAATAAGGGTAAGCACGCACTGCGATTTTTATTTGCGAAATCTGTGATGTATGATGTTGTATGAAGGTGCACGCACTTCGGTAAAAAATCGCGCGAGATTCCAAATACAAATGCGCGAATATTTCCGCGCCAGCGGCTTTTTTCCCGCGGGCAAAAACGCCTTGCGTGTTTACTCTTAGACATTTGACAGTTTTGACTTTTGTAATTTTTTGACATTTGACATTGAAATTTTTTTGACATTTGACATTTTTGACTTTTGACATTTGACATTTTTGACTTTTGACATTTGTCATTTTTTACTCGTAAAATTTCACTCTCACCAATTTTTCATAACGCGCCTAAAGAAGTATAACTTACATTGTAAATTGTATTTGGAATCTCGCGCAAATATATTTTCCGTAAGTGCGTGCACCTTCATACAACTCTATACATCACATATTTTGGCGATTTTTTTCGCGCGATAAAATATCGCAGTGCGAGCTTACCCTTATCAATTTACAAATTTGATTGGCAACCCAGACCAGGGATGTGGTAAAATTCTGTAAGTTATCGATAAAAGTCGTTCGTTTTACGAACACAAAAGTTAACAAGGATTTGATTAGAGCTATGTTTTTTGGGTGTTTAAAATTATTTTAGATGATAATTTTATTTCTGTATAGATAGTGTTAAAGTATTAGATTGATAACAACATTATGATGATGAGTGGCACGCAGCTGACAGTTATAATAGTAAAGACAAGTTCCTATTTATTTTGGTGGTGTCAGCGGCCGGAGTCAATTTGTATGGGAGGGCCATTTTTTTTTTCATATTTCGACCTATGTTCCTTGGGGAAAGTTGTTCAGGTTGATGACAGAAATCCACCCTTAAAATATTTGTACTTAATTTAAAAAGACCTTATATAAGTGTATATTATTTTGTGTCAGGAGTGAAAGAGTGCAAAAATCCCAGCCCGCGAGTGAGCGAAAGAGACGAAAAGGTGTAGATGCACTTAGGAAATTTGTTCAGTTTCATGGGTACGTTCAACTTTTAAAATTTGATCAGCAATTTTTACACTAAAAAGTTTCACTAGTTCGGACAACCGGACTTGCAATTGCAACCGAACTACTGACACTAGAGGCCGATTCGATAATACTGTAGCAGTAAGTAATATACTCGTATTAACTAATCTAAGAGCATTATAGTGGGACACATAATGGCTGCATAAAACGAAGAACATTGAAATAAAACTTTAGTTTGATGGCATTGTTTTTCGCAATTTCCCACCAGTAATTTTTATTTTGTTTTGCCGCTTTTGTTAAGGCAAAGGTGAGTGACGGTACAGCCTAGTACTTGGCCCTAGTGGATGGTCCATACAAAAGACCACATGGAAATCTATACAAAAAACTAAATATCAAATTAACAACAAAATAAGGAAATAATGTTGTATGAAATTCCATTTTTTCCGTGTTTTTGAATCATTATTTCCTTATTTTGTTGTTAAGTTGGTATTATTGGGTTGGTATCCGTCAATATGGCACTTCGCGTATTGTTTTTTCTTACGTGCATGTTTGAGAAGAATAGTATTGTATAGGTACTTAGTCCAGGCCAAAGTCTTATACATATCAGGAAGTCGCAGACAAATGTTAGCAATAAGAATGATCGTTGTTTTTTTAGGAATTAGTAGTAGGTACACTTATTAGTACACTTCCCGCTAAATGAATGTAAGACTTCCCGCTAAACGAACATCGATATCGATAAATTCAATTGATTGATCATTGAACAACACTAGTGATATATCAAAATCATTTTGCGTTTAAACCAACAATTTCTTGAAAAAAGTAGTGTTTGTGACTATCCGATGATGGTAGAAAATTCTGTCTTTTTTCAAGGTACTTGTTTTATAATTTTTCAGACAAGTAATTATTGTACAATGTGGATTTTTTTCGAAAAATATTACTAAGCGGCGCATTGAGAAGAAATTGGGCAAGACTGACGTAAGATTCCAAGCGCTTGACGGATATAAGTACTGAGTACCTAACAGTGGCACGCGTCAAAAGCTCACATCGCCCTTCTATCGGGGAGCGCTATTTAGCTCCATTTACTCTTCTGTGAATAGAACTGTAGTAGGTTTTAACTATGCTTTAGGTTGGATAGAGTTCAGTACAATGTAGAGCCCGCATTTTCGACTTTCTTCATCTAGACATTTCAACATAAATTCTAATTCAGAATGATCTTCACTTATCAAAACAATGTTGTCGTGGAGGGCATGCTGTTAAAGTTATCCTTTTGTATTTGAACATAGTTATGTATTGAGTTTTGACTCAACTTGTTCTTCTTAGCATTCGGATATTTCACTTTATTTCCATCTGTAGAGTTCTCTTGTTGGGGTGGTGACAACTCTAGCCCCCTTTTTTTGTTATTCTTTGCATTGTTAGAGTTTTTCTGGTTTTCTTCACGAATAATAAGTTTATCGTAGCGTATGTACGCTATTTTTCCCTCATTCCTTGCTTTTTGTAGTTACTCTTGTAAGGATTTTTTTGTTTCTAATACTTCTTGCGTATAATCTTCTTTTAAGTATAAATCTGTATCATTCGGTGTTTTTTTTTATTTCTCATCACAATGCGTTTCTTTCCATACGTAGTAAATGTTACAACGACGGGTCGAACCTTGCTTTTATCATATTTGCCTATTCTTCTTATCATTTCAAGCTCGTTTTTCTCACATTGTATCTTCATTTTCTTGGTAATTATGTTTATTATATTCCGTTCCATTTCTTCAAAGGATTTTTCATTTTCAGGTATTCCGAAGATCAATATGTTCCTTATTTTTAGTTGCTTTTCTAGGGAGCTTATCTTTTTGGCAAATTTTTGGTTAACTTTTTTAATGTTATTTACTTCTACTTGTAAGTGATTAAATTTTGAGTCCATAGTTTCATATATTTTCGTAGTTATTCTGATTTCCGACTGTTGAATACACAAAAGAGTAAATGGAAAAACTCTAACAATGCAAAGAATAACAAAAAAAGGGGGCTAGAGTTGTCACCACCCCAACAAGAGAACTCTACAGATGGAAATAAAGTGAAATATCCGAATGCTAAGAAGAACAAGTTGAGTCAAAACTCAATACATAACTATGTTCAAATACAAAAGGATAACGTTAACAGCATGCCCTCCACGACAACATTGTTTTGATAAGTGAAGATCATTCTGAATTAGAATTTATGTTGAAATGTCTAGATGAAGAAAGTCGAAAATGCGGGCTCTACATTGTACTGAACTCTATCCAACCTAAAGCATAGTTAAAACCTACTACAGTTCTTTTATATTTAATTCATGTATCTACTAATAAATCTCCTAACATGGCCAATGATATCGTCTAGTACCCTATTACGTTGTGAATGTTAGTAACCCATATTCTTTTAAGTGGAAAGACAAATACAAATGAATCCTTGATACTATAACGTCTTAAAAAGTATTATTAATTATGTTATGTTAGTAAAATAATATCACAATAAAAATTTCCTGTTACAACAATTCCTGTTTCGACGCTGCGTTATCAAGATACTTGCTATATGAAATATCACTGGATGTCCAATACTAATGAGAGATTATTACATATTTTTTTATAGTAACATTACTCAGCAAGATCACAGTTCGTCTTTTCATTCAAAATAAATGTTATAAAATTAATTGGATGTCTTTAATTCAAAAGTACTATTTATTGGTTTGTACATACTATGAACAATAGTTGTTTAAATCAAGCAAAACATACAAACTAAACTCGCCACCGAACCGCACGACCTGGTTAAGTCCGAGCAGTCGATATACTGTATAGGGCCTGATGTTTACAATCGTCTACCCAAAGATATTATCAATGCGGCTTCCATCGTGTCTTTTAAAACCCTGTTAGTAAAGAGTCATTCTATTGCTACGACGATTTTTTTAAATTACCCGTAGTAATATAAACAAGTAAAATGTATGTTTTTGTATGCATTATGTACAAATGTAATCTAATAAAATGAATGACTTAACCATAGTTAAGAATATTGCAATGAATTGTATATTGAATAATTTAATTACCATTGTAAAAATAACGTGTAACAATTGTTATGAATAAATTTATTCTATTCTATTCTATTCTATTCTATAGCAGTTTTAATAGTCGGGTCATGTCAGTTATAGAACAAACATATTTGTTTTTGCTTTAAAATGGCCACCCCTCCTTCCGTGTCGAGGAGTTATTTTGTTTTGTGGACCCTCCTCTGATTTGCAAATACTAAGAAAGGTTATTTTATCATATTTGTCCTCTCTTATAAAATGAAATGTGAATAAGTTTAAAAAGTATTTTCCTACGGCAAATCACATTTGTCGGGGTCGGCTTTTCCTGACTGGGCCCCCGTCCAGCAACCTTCTTTTCACCTGGCTTCTATCATTTACATTTACATTCTAAGAGCCTGTGTAATTTCCAAACAACACATTGCAAAACCAAAGCTACAAGTGGGCTTTTATAAACAAATACATAAATACGTGACAATAGAGATAAATAGCAAGCTGTCCCTTAGCTTGATAGATTTATGTTTGTTCTCAAAAATGCTAAGGCTCTGTTCAAACCATGATTCTATTGATAAGCCAAAGGTGGTGAAAAGGTAATCTTTTATAGAATTTACATTTATAATCTACTGAATTTACATGGAACTTCAAGCTTTAAGGTCTTCCTTTGGTCTGTCTGTCATTCTACCTACACTATGGAGTAAGTATCTTATCTCTCAAGATAATAATGCATTCTACATTATATGATAGTCTCTTCATCTTAAAGACTCAGCTTGTTCTTAAGCTGTAGCAAAATTCTTATGCTTTTTAAACTCCATTAACTAAAATTGAATCATTACATATTAAATTCTGTTAATTAGGTAAGTTAAATTTACTTTACAACTTCTATCATATTTTGTATTAAAATTGTGTTTCTTAGAGAATTAATATATTCAAACCAATAACAATAGATAAAATCTAGATTTTAGTCTTAAATCAAGATAAACAAATAGTGAATCAGCAAACATGTTTTCATAAATAATGCTTTCTCTTTTTACATTTATTTTATACTGACTGAATCTTGCAGCATAAAGTTACCTGAATTTTGGTATTGTTTTATGAGTTAAATTGTTTAATTAAGTACTTCCAAACAAATTGTTAAACTGGATTTTGCAAAATCTTAGAGTTCTCACTCAGATTATCTCTCTGAATTATATTCTTTATGAATCTTGTTCACAAAATAGTACTCTTATCTTTATAGTAAAGAAGTAACTATTGGAATGACTTCACTCCTTGTTAAACAAGATTATCAAAGAACCAATATTTGGTGATCTGTCTAAGAATTTCCAAAATATTTCATCTTATAAAATTAATTATTTTATCAATCAAATAGTTCTAAAATTTGAAGTTAGATCCTAAGATCCTAAACCTATTACAAAACCTATTAGAAAATCACTTACGATTGATGCTAACAACCTTCCTAACAAAAATATTCGATCTAATTATTTCCTACTTCCTTCTATCTTGTCTAATTCCTAACAGCTACTGTGATGATTCAAACTAGGGACAGATCCCACATTTAGATTCTAGGTGTGTGGTGTGTATGTGTAGTGTTCAACTGCATCTTAGCCAAAATGCTGTGAACCCTAAGTCTAGTCGATATGTGCGAGATGAGAGGTCTCGACTTATGTACCTATTTCCTACTAGCATTAACCCGCGGCTTCGCTCGCGAAAAATTTTAGCATCTACAAAATAACTTTAAAACCAGTTTAGTCATTGATGCTCTGCCTACCCCGCTAGGAATACTGGAGTGACTCTAAATGTATGTATGTATTAATTTAGTAAATAAGAAAGTATCAGTCATAAGGACAACTAACAAAAACCTTGATAATGAAGGACTTTTTATAGACAGCTTCATCCCCCTTTTTCACCCCTTCAGGGGTAGAATAACAAAAATCGTTGAAACACTTGTTTTTTACTTTTTAATCATTATCATTAGCCTAAATCCAAAATTTTAAGATCCTAACTACGAAAATCACGGACTTCCATACAAACTTCCATTCCCTTTTTAGCCCCCTTAGGGGTGGTTTTTTCAAATATCGCTCTTCAGTGGATGCCAACACTGTATAAGGTACCTGTTTGCAAATTATCAAGTCCCTAGGTTCAACGACTTTTCGTACACAACTTCATCCCCCTTTTCACCCCTTTGGGGGTGGAATTTTCAAAATCGCTGAAAAACGTGTTTATTACTTTTAAATCATCAGCCTAATAACTAACTTAACTTTTATTTCCGCGGGAATACTCATCTAGCGCGGGTAACACAGCGAGCGGAAAGCTGTATCTATATAAAACCTAAAATTATTGTCTTGGATGGAATTGCTAAAAATTGGCTGGTAAAAATGGTGTGATAGCTTTAGAGGTTTGTCAGTAACTATTAGTAGTACCCCGTGTGGTGCCGGGTAAGAATAAATAAATGTTATGATTGTATGTACCTATTAATTTATTGGAATGAGAAAGAATTAAAGGACAAATGTAGCAAAAACAGTTTCCGTAAGCCGTTGATAATCTGCCTACCCCGTTAGAGATACAGACGTGACTATTATAAGTATGTTTTAATTATGGAGTTAGAAAGTACTGAAGAAAGTAGTAGAAATGGTTTCTAGTTAGTCATTGATGCTCTGCCTACCCCGATAGGGATAGAGGCGTGACTATATACGTATTTATGTACATATTAATTTAGTAAATCATAAAGTATCAGTCATACCATAACTCATAAGAGTAACTAACAAATAGTTTTCTTTTATTGAAAATGAAAGACTTTTAGGAACGGTTTTCAGTAAGCCGTTGATAATCTGCCTACCCAAACCTAAGGGATACAAATGTGACTATTATAAGTATGTTTTAATTTATTGGACTGAGATAGTATGTAAAAAATTGTCGGTAACAGTTTCTATAGTTAGTCATTGATGCTCAGCCTACCCCGTTAGGGATACAGGCGTGACTATATGATAATTTATTAATTTAGCAAATATTAAATTAAGTATCCGTCATAAGGCTAACTAAAAAAATGTTTTTGAAATCGAAAATGAAGGACTTTTTAAAGACAACTTCATCCCCTTTTTGACCCCTTTCGGGGTTGAATTATCAAAATCGCTGAAACACGTGTTTATAACTAATAAGTCTTTAGCTTAAATCCAAAATTTGAAGATCCTAACTTCGAAACTCATGGACTTTCATACAAAATTCCATTCCCTATTATAACCCCTTAGGGGGTGAGTTTTAAAAAATCCTTTCTTAGTGCACCCCTAAACCTTATAAGGAACCTACATGCTAAATTTGGAGTCTCTAGACCCAGCAGTTTTACAAAATAACTTTAAAACCACTTTAGTCATTGATGATCTGTCTACCCCGCTAGGAATACAGGAGTGACTCTTAATGTATGTATGTATTAATATAGTATATAAGAAAGTATCAGTCATAAGGACAACTAACAAAAACTGATTTTTAGATTGAAAATGAAGGACTTTCTATAGACAGCTTCATCCCCCTTTTTCACCCCTTCCGGGGTAAAATAACAAAAATCGCTGAAACACTTGTTTATTACTTTTGAATCATTATAATTAGCCTAAATCCAAAATTTTATGATCCTAACTACGAAACTCATGGACTTTCATACAAACTTCCATCCCCTTTTTAACCCCCTTAGGGGTGGAATTTCCAAACATTGCTCTTCAGTGGATGCCAGCATTGTATGAGGTATATGTTTGCAAATTTTCAAGTCCCAAGGTTCAACGACTTTTCGTACACAACTTCATCCCTTTTTTCACCCCTTTGTAGGTGGAATTTTCAAAATCCCTGAGACACATATATATTACTTTTGAATCGTCAGCCTACACACGAAATTCTTAGATCCTCACTTCAAAACTCGCGGACTTCCATACAAACTTCCATCCCCTTTTTAACCCCCTTAGGGGTGGATTTTCCAAGTATAGCTCTTTAGTGGATGCCAACACTGTATAAGGTAAATGTTTGAAAATTATCAAGTCCCTAGGTTCAACGACTTTCCGTACAAAACTTCATCCCCTTTTCACCCCTTTGGGGGTGGAATTTTTAAAATCGCTGATACATGTGTTTATTACTTTTCAATCATCAGCCTACTCACGAAATTCTAGGATTCTAACTTTAATACTCGCGGACTTCCATACAAACTTCCATCCCCTTTTTAACCCCCTTAGGGGTGGATTTTCCAAATATAGCTCTTTAGTGGATGCCAACACTGTATAAGGTACCTGTTTGCAAATTATCAAGTCCCTAGGTTCAACGACTTTCCGTACAAAACTTCATCCCCTTTTCACCCCTTTGGGGGTGGAATTTTCAAAATCACTGATACAAGTGCTTATTACTTTTCAATCATCAGCCTACTAACGAAATTCTAGGATTCTAAATTTAAAACTCGCGGTCTTCCATACAAACTTCCATCCCCTTTTTAACCCCCTTAGGGGTGGATTTTCCAAATATAGCTCTTTAGTGGATGCCAACACTGTATTAGGTACCTGTTTGCAAATGATCAAGTCCCTGGGTTCAACGACTTTCCGTACAAAACTTCATCCCCTTTTCACCCCTTTGGGGGTGGAATTTTCAAAATCGCTGATACACGTGTTTATTACTTTTCAATCGTCAGCCTACTAACAAAATTCTAGGATTCTAACTTTAAAATTCACGGACTTTCATACAAACTTCCATCCCCTATTTTAACCCCTTAGGGGGTGAATTTTGAAAAATCCTTTCTTAGTGCACCCCTAGACCACACAAGGAACCTGCATGCCAAATTTGGAGTCTCTAGACTCAGCGGTTTGGGCTGTGCGTTGATATGTCAGTGACTCAGTCAGTTTCTTCTTTTATATATATAGATACCTCGCCCTACGAGATTCCGCGCCAAAGGTTATACATGGCACCTGGATGGCCTCAGGACCTCACGTGTGTAAAGTGGAAGACTGAATCAAGAATACAATGACAATTGTACATGGGCAGTACCAACGGGGCTGGTTGACACAAATCCTCATGGCAGATTGACATGATACTCCTGAACAGAGAGCTCTAAAGTCACTGACGCGACCAGATGTCCAGCTCCAATGACATCTTCAATAGCTGTTTGGATAAGATGTATAGTCGAGTCAAGAAGTGGGTACGAGAAACGATTTATACATCCAATCCCATGGATTTATACGTTTGCTAAAACAAAAGACTCTATTTTCCCCATTTCCATGTGACCTTAATGGCTGACGAACAAACAAAGCATTCACCAAGACATAGTCTCGAAAAACACTCCGCGTGCACCCCTTCCAATATGATCAAATTAAGAAATTTTCACAAAAATACAACAAATGACTCTAAGAATTACACAAGAAACAACCATGAAAGCAAATCCATAATTACCAGCAAATCGTATGAACCGTGTCAAAGCCAAAAGCTTTCCTCCTTGAATTCCATCTTGTATCGACTTATACAGGGTGTCCAGGAATTAATGGATAACCCTTTAACTGCGGCTAGCTTGACCGATGCCCTACTTGTAAAAAAATTATGACCTCAGTAAAAGTGTCACAGTTTTCGAAATATCGTACAAAAACCGTTTTTTTTCATAATTTTCTCCCTACGCTCAGTTATTTTCATGCCATTTCATCAAATATCAACATTTTTGGGTTTTTTATTTTTTTTAATATGCCTTAATAGTTGATACTTAAAATGAATACATTATTTTAGTTAGTTATTTTATAAGAAAATAATTTAAAAAATAAGTTTTATTGAAAAAATTAGGCAAAATATTTTTAAAATTTTGTCTTTGACCTCCTACGGTGAAAAAAAAAAGTGACACTTTTACTGAGGTCATAATTTTTTTACAAGTAGGCATCGGTCAAGCTAGCCGCAGTTAAAGGGTTATCCATTAATTCCTGGACACCCTGTATATCGTTCAGTCATGTGATCACATTTCCAGTCCCATGTATCGAAAAATTGATCACGTGGTATCTTTTCCTCGAATATTTCGCAGTTCTAAATTCAAATATTGCTTCCGTTGTCCAGTGGTCCGAGCCACTGGCCCCGATTCAGAGATGCCGGGTTCGATAATATTACGTACTTTCTTATTCAATTATTTTCTTTAAAGTTTTGATGTATTCTATCTTACTTTTCTATTGATTTATATTACTATGTAATGCAGGTTTTCTTTTTAGAGCAAGTAATGTCTCAAAGATAAAGATTTCGTGCCTCGGAGAGCACGCTAAGTCGCCGCCTCCTACAGTGGCCGCTACACCGTCCATGTCAAATAACCTCAGCTGCGCCACAAGACATATATACATAAATCACGCCTCCATCCCAAAAGGGGTAGGCAGAGCGCAAAACGTCTCAAAAGTCATTCCTCCACGTCTTATGGTAGTATATCGCCATAGTCATAGGCCATCAGCCCATCGCCCAATCCGCAACACACTGAAACCCTCGAATCCCCCAGCCGGTTCTCACAGAACGCCCGGGAGGAAACGCAGCTGGCACATTCTATGTTTCTCTATTGAAAAATAAGTTATTATAAATTACTGGCTGATCATACTAGACAACTATAAAAGCCATTAGGTTCAACAAAAGAAACATAAAGAAGACCATTTGAATCACGTGATATCAATTTCCTCGAATTCTTTATCATTCCATATTCAAATAAATTACTGCCTTTACTGGCTGGTTTTGTTTCTTCAAATTATAAGTAAAATATGATCACATGGTCTGTATTCTTAAGCATCGTACTTCGAAATTTAAAATTTGTTCTTTTCGCGCGTTTTCACATTTTCTAAAGGAGAATGCTATTTTTAGGCCAATAAAGGATACCGCCCAATTTCGAACTTTTATAATTTATTTGTTAAACTAAGAATCTGGAATTAATAGCTTCAATTAGTAAATGAAAACATATTTTCAATTAACTTAATATCTTTATTAATTTACATTACATGTATGAAATACTTATATCTGTAAGGTGTTTCAGTACAACATGAACGCGGAAAAAACATGCATAATGATCAATAAATATAACATATCTATACCGATACAGACTACAGAAATATTATTATGTATAGAACTATATTCACCTAGGACAGAACATTTGCTTCACGAACCTCACATTAAGGCTCGTATTTATAAAGCGATCTCAAGATTGAGAGCAATATTAAGTGCGGATTTGACAGGTCATTTTGTACTGGAATGACATTTCTGATACGAACTCAAACTTGCTGTCAGTCTCGAGTGCTGTTTATCAATACGGGCCTAAATGAAATAAATCGCAGAATCAAAAAAGCTTGGCAAAAATACTGGTCACTAAAAGAAATATTTAAATCGCTATTGCCAATCCATCTAAAGAAGAAAGCTATGGACTCGATAATATTGCCATCCCTTCTCTATGGTTGCCAAAGCTGGGTTTTAACTAAGAAATAATAAGTAAATTACAAGTCTTTCAGAGAGCTATGGAGAGAAGCATGTTAGGTATAAAACTTAAAGACAGGAAAAGAAACAACGAAATAAGGCTGAGATTCAGAGACGAAACTGTAGCAAAGTAGGTCTTAGATTTGTCAAAAAAGTGTACTTTACGCATTTTCGTATTCAGAGTCCAAGAGATGTATCTAAGCGAACATTACTCTATCTCACTTTAACTTATAATAAAATTATATATTCTGTCCTGCTTCTTAAACTAGCAAGTTTATCGGTTTTATGTAATCGTAAAACCGGTACACGTGCACATCTTCGTAACCACTGGATGGATTTTCATGCAGTTTTCATCTATTGATTTGGCATATCTCAGAGCAGTGTATAGGCTTTGTTTCATCGAAATCGGTTAAGTAGAAAAAAAGTTATCGTCGATTTTCATTCCAATCCAAACCTACTTTATTAGGTAACTTGCACCAATTTTGTTGAGACTTTTTCATTCATCAATCAGGGCCAGACGGTGACCGGGACCGACGCCTCAGACTCAACGTGCCCTCCGAAGCACGGGATATTCTTTCTTTTCGGTCAATCAGGTGATTTACCCTGCAATGCCCTAACCAACTGGGTAAACACTTAAAAAGTATATTTTTTTTTTTACAATTTGCTATGGTAACCCCCGGGGATTAAACCCAAGACCTCGGGATTGTGAGCGGAACGTTCTAACCTAACCACTACACGACAGAGGCAGGTAATACACATAGTAAGTACATTATGAGAGGAAGAATGACCTTATTGTTCCGAAAGCCCGATAGATGTCGCTGTACGATTTTAAAACGCGGTATCGATGTGTTTTCGCCAAAAGTACTTAAGAACAATATCAGCTCGCGGTCGTCCCCTGAAAAAGTTAAAAAATTGATAAATATTATTGAGTGAAAATGAAAATGAAAATGAAAAATGAAAAAAAAAAACGAAAACATACTGCTACGAATACGGATATCTATACATATAATATTAATAGTATATTGCTAACCAAAGGATGTAAGTCATCAAATGCATACGAGGTTTTTGGCGCCCGAGCGCAGCGAGGGCGCTAATGGTACGAGTATGCATTTGATGACTTACACCATGAGGTAAGCACTATGCTTTACATATCGAATGAAAGATAAGTTAAAATTATGGGAAAATATAAGAAAATTAAAACATGAAATTACGACGAAACAGTAGGCAATACCAACTCACTATGAGCGAATTTAACCATCACAAATATATGCATTCGCGTAAGAAAAATTATCTAATTTGCAAGTAGACATTTTGTTAAGTATACTGACTGTTTAATTTGTTAATGTTTTATAATAAAATGCTAAGTAATAAATCGACAAACTCAAGTTTTGAGGTTATAAATATGTTATAAAAACCACAGAGTAAAAATTTCATAATTTTCATAATCCTATGTTTACATTTTTATGGCCTTATTCCGTGACTCTATGCGTCATATTTAGTACTGGCCAGTTCGATATTTAAATAAATTCGAATAGAATTTGTTTTAAAATCGATTCCGATTCGATTAATCATCCGATTCCGTGTGTTTGAAATAAGGCTATCAACTTTTTTTTTCTTGCAATTTGACAGTTCCTTATTCAAATTACTTTGCAGCATAGGTTTCAAAACCTATGATGCAAAGTACCACTTACATCCCGGGTTTTAGGGTTGTATGAACCACTTACTGAGCATGAGATATGTAAAAACTATAAAGTAGGTGAATTCTGTACATTGAATATTTAAAAAAAAAATGCATTGAGGGGGCTTCTTACACGTAATAGATCTCAAAAATATTTTTTTTGAATTTTTTGTCTGTCTGTCTTTCTGTCTGTTTGTCCGGGCTAATCTCAGAATCTACTGGACCGATTTTGATGGTTTTTTTTTTATTTGACTCAGTATCACCTAGAGATTAAACAAGGATATAAATAATCACGCCGATCGACTTAGGGGGTAGGCAGGCAATTGAATCTCAGAAACTACTGGACGGATTTTGATGGAACTTTTTTCATTTAACTGAGTTTTTCTTGGACAGTAAACAAGGATATAAATAATCACGCCAATAGACTTAGGGGGTAGGCAGGAAATTAAATCTCAGAAACTACTGGACTGATTTTGATGGGACTTTTTTCATCTGACAGAGTTTTACCTGGACAGTAAACAAGGATATAAATAATCACGCGAAATGACTTAGGGGGTAGGCAGGAAATTAAATCTCAGAAACTACTGGACTGATTTTGATGGGACTTTTTTCATCTGACAGAGTTTTACCTGGACAGTAAACAAGGATATAAATAATCACGCGAAATGACTTAGGGGGTAGACAGGAAATTGAATTTCAATTGTTTTTTAACCGATTTTGATAGGTTTTTTTTAGGGTTATTCTTTGCGGTTTGGTTATTTGTTGCTTTGTTGTTGTTTTTAAAGTAGGTAAGTTACTTTATTGTAAGTAGCAATGCCTCTAAAACGACAAAATCTCACAAAAATCAATAAAGAAGCAAGAAAAATAGGTTGGTCAGATCACAGGAATCAAAATATGACGAACGGCAGGTCGGACTTGAAGCTGATCGAGAACGTCATGCTATACTTTGAGCAAGTGTTTGTTTTAGCTACAGCGGGCAAGATAGAGAAATTCTGTGATTTAAAAACTTATTTATTACTTTCGCATACTTCAATGCGAACGAAGTCGCGGGCACCAGCTAGTCATTAATAAAGCAGCTTACAAAACTTTGCTCAAAGTGAACTTTTTAGTAGTTCATCCCGCTAAGTATAACCTCACTTAGAAAAATCGAATCTATCTTAATATTGAAGTTGCCCTCTCTGTATTTCCAGTCGTTCACTTAGTAATGAAGTCGCTCGGATAAAATTTTAATATCTGAAATGGATTTATCACAATCCACTTTTTGTAAGCTCGTTCTGGATTTTATTATAAATCAATATTCGTCGTCAGTTTAGTTAATTTTTCGCTTACTCAAATTCATACCGCTCAAGTTATTAAAACAGTATGTCATCATCAGTCGTAAAGTTTTTTATACTACACCTATTCGGAAAGTATATTAGTTCTTACTTGAAAAAAGGGAAGAAAGTACGTAAATCCAGACGAACGAATATGCGGGCGGGAAAAATATATGGGATTTATTTTCTCCCCTAGGGGAGAAAGTATTTTCTCCCCTCCTTTGTTTTTTTTAAATTCATAATTCAAAACAAGAAACAGGCGGATGCCAAAAAAACAAAAAGTTTGTATCTCGAAGCCCACAAAATGATACTGGCCACTTACATTTTTTGGCAGCATGTGGTTTGCTTCATTTGCCTCTTTTATATTTTTAAGTAAAAAATATGGCAAAATCAACATGTCCGCGCGAATTATTTTTCGTTCTTTGATTTATTTGACTTTTTTAATATAAATTAACTGTTTAGTGTTTTCGATGTAATGTGTAACAGTGTGTAACTGTATTAATAATGTGTTTTGTTTGTTTGTGTTCTGTTCGAATGGATGATGACACTTCAAATGTTCTTAATATATCTTCTCATGTAAGTGATATCATTCTTTATCTTACAAGGATTTTTAATTATATTTTCCTCATAGGTGTAGTATAAAGCACTATGTATAACTCGGAAGAAAATGCAATTCCCAACTCGTGTGTATTGAGGCCCTCAGCTGCGCTTCGGGCCTCAAACTACACCCTCGTAGGAATCGGTCATGTTCTCACCTCGTTAAACAATGTACTATTTTTGTTCGCTCGTTTTATAATTCCCCATAAAATTATAAGCAAATGATTCATTACGCTGACTGCCAATAAGGATTGACTGAGATATAGTATCAAATTTCTTTAGGTCGTAGTACTAAGCAGAATTCTTGTCTAAGCGAACTAAAGATATGCTTTAAAAAAACCGTAAATATCGTATTCACAGTCGCCGTTTAGCACATTTTTAGCTAAGACCATGGCTCAGACAATCCATAGTGTTGAATGTAATACGGTTTTTACGATTATGTCCATGGTTCATTGCTACATAAACAGCAAGATAGATATATACCATTTCTTTACAAGTAAAAGTGAGATAGAAATAAACAAATAAATGGGTCGTTCTTCAGAAATGATTCTTCGGGTCACTTTAGTGGCGAATTTTTTTTGAGCGTTTTTGGCATTTTTTTATATTTGAGAATAATTAAGAGATCAATAGAAGTTTAATTACAAAAAATTACTCATATCTAACCACAGGTTACAACAGAATTAATTTTTGAAAATTCGATGCCACCAAACGTGACATATTGTGCCACTCGAGTGACTTTGTTATTATTATGAGGAAAAAGTGAAAGATTACCACCAATCAGCATGAGTTTAATATCCTTAATATTACTTTTAATGATATTATAACAGTTTGTTTACTTCAAAAACGCAAATCTTATCCTGAAATCTCTTACGTTATAATAAGTAAACGGAAAATCCCTTCAAGGCATAGTCGCAATTTCAGCAATTATTACCGTTAAATGGAAACCTTCCAACTGGACCATCCCGTATCGACCCCTGGAGAAATCGACCAAGCTACCACTAAAATCACCACGACGCCATTTCGTGGTAATTGGAGAAAGCTCAAGGATGGTACAAGCCAAGAATAAAATGCAACCACTCCCACAACACTTAGGAAACGTCGTATTTTGTGTTATTTTAATAATCAATAAAGTGCGTTAATTGCGTCGTTAATTAATTTAGGTAAGTGTAACGTTTACAAAGCAAGCTAACTGTAAAGGTGACATTCGGAAACGCAACTCGGAACATTTCACCAAGAAGTTTTGGACTTAACGTTGCGTAATATAGCTTGCTTCGCGAGTGCTGCGCATTATCGGGCGTCATGCATAGACTATAGACTTTGCTATGATTCGCTGATTTGAATTACGTCAGGACGAGGCACGCTGCTATTGGGTGGATCTCCGAGCTGAAGCTTGCTGCGTATTGGCAAGATTTGTTCTATCTTCAAGAAGAATTTTATTTGTTGCGTCATTCATTTCTATTTGTCGGACATTTTGTAATCGTATAAAATAGTACAAAATATTTGTGTAAAAAAGCTACTGTTTCTATAAAATAGTGCCTATTATAAATAAACATTGTGTAAAATGTCGTCAAAGCCAGAGATGGTCGCGGCCAGGGGCGCCGGGCGCTGCAAAAGGAACTATTACCAAAATTTTCGCTTTTTGCGAGTCAAAAGATGGCCTGAAGAATGCTAGCCTAGATTTACTCCAGGTAAAGCTTAACCATTTAGAATCCACTTACACTGAATATAAAAGTTTACATTTCAAAATATGCGCTTTGCATGATGAAGATAGATCCTCACGTAGGGACTCGATTGCTTCCTTTCAGGAATACGAGGATAAGTATTTGCAGGCCGTGGCGCTGTTGAGCTCTGCAATAAGAGACAAGCAGTCGCCAAATCATAATGAAAGCACCCCTGAGCGTTCCTCATCTCTGAAGGCACGTTTGCCTAAAATTCAGATAAAACCATACGATGGTAAAGATGGTGAGTATTATCCATTCATCAATCTATTTCATAGTGCTTTTAGCACCGATAAATCTTTAAGCAAATTAGAAAAATTATATTATCTGAGGCAATTTTTGTCTGGTGAGCCTCATGACCTGATCAAAAACCTCGAGTTATGCGATGAAAACTATGAGAGAGCATTAATAGTATATTGCTAACCAAAGGATGTAAGTCATCAAATGCATACGAGGTTTTTGGCGCCCGAGCGCAGCGAGGGCGCTAATGGTACGAGTATGCATTAGATGACTTACACCATGAGGTAAGCACTATGCTTTACATATCGAATGAAAGATAAGTTAAAATTATGGGAAAATATAAGAAAATTAAAACATGAAATTACGACGAAACAGTAGGCAATACCAACTCACTATGAGCGAATTTAACCATCACAAATATATGCATTCGCGTAAGAAAAATTATCTAATTTGCAAGTAGACATTTTGTTAAGTATACTGACTGTTTAATTTGTTAATGTTTTATAATAAAATGCTAAGTAATAAATCGACAAACTCAAGTTTTGAGGTTATAAATATGTTATAAAAACCACAGAGTAAAAATTTCATAATTTTCATAATCCTATGTTTACATTTTTATGGCCTTATTCCGTGACTCTATGCGTCATATTTAGTACTGGCCAGTTCGATATTTAAATAAATTCGAATAGAATTTGTTTTAAAATCGATTCCGATTCGATTAATCATCCGATTCCGTGTGTTTGAAATAAGGCTATCAACTTTTTTTTTCTTGCAATTTGACAGTTCCTTATTCAAATTACTTTGCAGCATAGGTTTCAAAACCTATGATGCAAAGTACCACTTACATCCCGGGTTTTAGGGTTGTATGAACCACTTACTGAGCATGAGATATGTAAAAATCTTATCAGACCGATATGACAATAAGAATAAGGTTATAACACAACATGTCAATGCTATTCTTGACATCACGCCAGTCAATAAGTGTACTGCTGAGACGTTAAGGTCCTTTGTTTCTCTAGTTAGGCAAAGTTTAAGTGCGCTTGAAAGTCTTGACCAGTCAGTTTCTTCCTGGGACGCTTTGCTGGTTCCTATGTTAGCCAGAAAGGTTGATCAGTATACGGTTAGGGCCTACTATTTAGATCAAGATAACTTTAAAGATAATGATTATGATGTCAACCATTTCCTAACTTTTTTAGAAAAAAAGGCAGTTGCTTTAGAAGCTACTTGCTCCTCATCTGACAAGCGACCTGCTGGTGCTGCTGGTGTGAGTGGTTTTGGTTCTGCTCGTGCACCTCGGGCTAGTCTCCTAACCAGGCAAGAAACCTGTGAGTATTGCAATACATCTTCTCACAAAATTCATAAATGTCCAAAATTTAAAACAGCCTCAGTAAATCAAAGATTACAATTTATAAAAAATTCAAGTAGGTGTAGAATTTGCCTAAATCGTCACACTGACAAGTGTTATTTTAAATTTAAATGCATAACATGTAAGTGTGACCACAATAGCTTGTTGCACATTGATGTACCTGCTTCCGCGGTGAAAAAAGATGAAGATTCTCATGTCTCATTATTTAGCTGCAATAAAGAGATAACAAAATTGATGCCCACTGTGTATGTCAATATACGTACTAAGGGTGGTGAAGTAATGCCTGTCCGTGCAGTTCTGGACTCGGCCAGTGAGGTTTCTATGGTGACCAAGGATTTAGCAATAGTATATTGCTAACCAAAGGATGTAAGTCATCAAATGCATACGAGGTTTTTGGCGCCCGAGCGCAGCGAGGGCGCTAATGGTACGAGTATGCATTTGATGACTTACACCATGAGGTAAGCACTATGCTTTACATATCGAATGAAAGATAAGTTAAAATTATGGGAAAATATAAGAAAATTAAAACATGAAATTACGACGAAACAGTAGGCAATACCAACTCACTATGAGCGAATTTAACCATCACAAATATATGCATTCGCGTAAGAAAAATTATCTAATTTGCAAGTAGACATTTTGTTAAGTATACTGACTGTTTAATTTGTTAATGTTTTACAATAAAATGCTAAGTAATAAATCGACAAACTCAAGTTTTGAGGTTATAAATATGTTATAAAAACCACAGAGTAAAAATTTCATAATTTTCATAATCCTATGTTTACATTTTTATGGCCTTATTCCGTGACTCTATGCGTCATATTTAGTACTGGCCAGTTCGATATTTAAATAAATTCGAATAGAATTTGTTTTAAAATCGATTCCGATTCGATTAATCATCCGATTCCGTGTGTTTGAAATAAGGCTATCAACTTTTTTTTTCTTGCAATTTGACAGTTCCTTATTCAAATTACTTTGCAGCATAGGTTTCAAAACCTATGATGCAAAGTACCACTTACATCCCGGGTTTTAGGGTTGTATGAACCACTTACTGAGCATGAGATATGTAAATTACTTTGCAGCATAGGTTTCAAAACCTATGATGCAAAGTACCACTTACATCCCGGGTTTTAGGGTTGTATGAACCACTTACTGAGCATGAGATATGTAAATTACTTTGCAGCATAGGTTTCAAAACCTATGATGCAAAGTACCACTTACATCCCGGGTTTTAGGGTTGTATGAACCACTTACTGAGCATGAGATATGTAAAACAAATTGATTGCACTTTATACGAGGATAAGCATGAAGTGGCAGGGGTTTGTGATAGCGCAAACAGCTTGAATATGGTTGCAGAATTTGAGATTCATTCAACTAACTCACCGTTTAGCATGCCTGTTTCCTGCTCAGTGGTAGATGTAATTACCGGCTATTTACCGCATAAGCTTATTGACGTGTCAAGGTTCAATATACCCTCACACATTCAGCTTGCTGACCCAGACTTCCATGTGCCCGGTCCTATCCATCTATTATTGGATATTGACGTATTTTTCCAGGCACTGCTCCGTGAACGCATCCCGCTTGCTCTCAACGGCCCCACTCTCGTCCAAACAAAGTTTGGGTATGTGGTTGGTGGCAGAATAACTGAGGAGCAACTACAGGAGAAGTCAAAATAGGTATTTTTGTAATTTTTCTCGCGTTTTATCGCCTTCTAATGATGATACTTTTGTTGCCCCATGTGCATGCAAAAAAATAATATTGATATACATTTGCAGTCCCTTTGGGAATGTGAAAAGGTTAATGAAAACCTTTTTTAGAGTCAAGTTTCTGAGCAAGAATTGGCTCTGAAAAATGCTTTGTTGATAATGTTCAATTAACTAACAACAAGTTTCAGGTTGCTTTTGCCATTGAAGCTACCTTTGGAAGAGATTGAGTTAGGTGATTCTTTAGATAGTGCCTTAATCAGATTCAAAAATTTAGAAAAACGATTTTCAAAAGACAATAAATTATTTCAAAAATATAAACAATTTATTGATGACTTTCATTCGGCTTGGGCATGCCAAGTTAATAGATATTTCTCAATATAATTTGGGAGACTGATCCAGTATATTTCATATCACATTTTCCTGTTATCAATTATAACTCAAAAACTACCCAAGTTAGGCCAGTTTCTGACGGGGGAATGCTTACAAAATTAAAAAAGTGTTTAAAACGATTTACTCATGAACGGCCCTATTGTGCAGAATGAGTTATTTGACATTTTGATTTTATTCAGATTAGAAAGATACATTTTAATCTGCGACATAAAGCAAATGTTTTTGAGCATTAGTTTGGATCCTCGTTTTTGTTCTCTTCAAAATATATTATGGAGGGATTCTCCTGCTGATGATATCAATGTTTGCAGCTTCAAAAAGTTATATTTGGCTTAAAATCTTCGAGCTATCTAGCGAGTAGGTGTCTAATTGAGCTGGCTCAACGCTATGGTGATAAATATCCCATGGCAGCTTCAGCCTTGAAATATAATTGTTATGTGGATGACATAAATGCAGGGGTCTTCTCAAATTGATGACTTAATTCAATTAAAAAAGGAGTTAATTGAACATTATCAACAAAGCATTTTTTCAGCCAATTCTTGCTCAGAACTTGACTCTAAAAAGGTTTCATTAACCTTTTCACATTCCCAAAGGGACTGCAAATGTATATCAATATTATTTTTGCATGCACATGGGGCAACAAAAGTATCATCATTAGAAGGCGATAAAACGCGAGAAAAATTACAAAAATACCTATTTGGACTTCTCCTGTAGTTGCTCCTCAGTTATTCTGCCACCAACCACATACCCAAAACTTTGTTTGGACGAGAGTGGGGCCGTTGAGAGCAAGCGGGATGCGTTCACGGAGCAGTGCCTGGAAAAATACGTCAATATCCAATAATAGATGGATAGGACCGGGCACATGGAAGTCTGGGTCAGCAAGCTGAATGTGTGAGGGTATATTGAACCTTGACACGTCAATAAGCTTATGCGGTAAATAGCCGGTAATTACATCTACCACTGAGCAGGAAACAGGCATGCTAAACGGTGAGTTAGTTGAATGAATCTCAAATTCTGCAACCATATTCAAGCTGTTTGCGCTATCACAAACCCCCTGCCACTTCATGCTTATCCTCGTATAAAGTGCAATCAATTTTGTTTTACATATCTCATGCTCAGTAAGTGGTTCATACAACCCTAAAACCCGGGATGTAAGTGGTACTTTGCATCATAGGTTTTGAAACCTATGCTGCAAAGTAATTTACATATCTCATGCTCAGTAAGTGGTTCATACAACCCTAAAACCCGGAGATGTAAGTGGTACTTTGCATCATAGGTTTTTGAAACCTATGCTGCAAAGTAATTTACATATCTCATGCTCAGTAAGTGGTTCATACAACCCTAAAACCCGGGATGTAAGTGGTACTTTGCATCATAGGTTTTGAAAACCTATGCTGCAAAGTAATTTGAATAAGGAACTGTCAAATTGCAAGAAAAAAAAAGTTGATAGCCTTATTTTCAAACACACGGAATCGGATGATTAATCGAATCGGAATCGATTTTAAAACAAATTCTATTCGAATTTATTTAAATATCGAACTGGCCAGTACTAAATATGACGCATAGAGTCACGGAAATAAGGCCATAAAAATGTAAACATAGGATTATGAAAATTATTGAAATTTTTACTCTGTGTTTTTTATAACATATTTATAACCTCAAAACTTGAGTTTGTCGATTTATTACTTAGCATTTTATTGTAAAACATTAACAAATTAAACAGTCAGTATACTTAACAAAAATGTCTACTTGCAAATTAGATAATTTTTCTTACGCGAATGCATATATTTGTGATGGTTAAATTCGCTCATAGTGAGTTGGTATTGCCTACTGTTTCGTCGTAATTTCATGTTTTAATTTTCTTATATTTTTCCCATAATTTTAACTTATCTTTCATTCGATATGTAAAGCATAGTGCTTACCTCATGGTGTAAGTCATCAAATGCATACTCGTACCATTAGCGCCCTCGCTGCGCTCGGGGCGCCAAAAAACCTCGTATGCATTTGATGACTTACATCCTTTGGTTAGCAATATACTATTGCTAAATCCTTGGTCACCATAGAAACCTCACTGGCCGAGTCCAGAACTGCACGGACAGGCATTACTTCACCACCCTTAGTACGTATATTGACATACACAGTGGGCATCAATTTTGTTATCTCTTTATTGCAGCTAAATAATGAGACATGAGAATCTTCATCTTTTTTCACCGCGGAAGCAGGTACATCAATGTGCAACAAGCTATTGTGGTCACACTTACATGTTATGCATTTAAATTTAAAATAACACTTGTCAGTGTGACGATTTAGGCAAATTCTACACCTACTTGAATTTTTTATAAATTGTAATCTTTGATTTACTGAGGCTGTTTTAAATTTTGGACATTTATGAATTTTGTGAGAAGATGTATTGCAATACTCACAGGTTTCTTGCCTGGTTAGGAGACTAGCCCGAGGTGCACGAGCAGAACCAAAACCACTCACACCAGCAGCACCAGCAGGTCGCTTGTCAGATGAGGAGCAAGTAGCTTCTAAAGCAACTGCCTTTTTTTCTAAAAAAGTTAGGAAATGGTTTGACATCATAATCATTATCTTTAAAGTTATCTTGATCTAAATAGTAGGCCCTAACCGTATACTGATCAACCTTTCTGGCTAACATAGGAACCAGCAAAGCGTCCCAGGAAGAAACTGACTGGTCAAGACTTTCAAGCGCACTTAAACTTTGCCTAACTAGAGAAACAAAGGACCTTAACGTCTCAGCAGTACACTTATTGACTGGCGTGATGTCAAGAATAGCATTGACATGTTGTGTTATAACCTTATTCTTATTGTCATATCGGTCTGATAAGATTTTTACATATCTCATGCTCAGTAAGTGGTTCATACAACCCTAAAACCCGGGATGTAAGTGGTACTTTGCATCATAGGTTTTGAAAACCTATGCTGCAAAAGTAATTTGAATAAGGAACTGTCAAATTGCAAGAAAAAAAAAAGTTGATAGCCTTATTTTCAAACACACGGAATCGGATGATTAATCGAATCGGAATCGATTTTAAAACAAATTCTATTCGAATTTATTTAAATATCGAACTGGCCAGTACTAAATATGACGCATAGAGTCACGGAATAAGGCCATAAAAATGTAAACATAGGATTATGAAAATTATGAAATTTTTACTCTGTGGTTTTTTATAACATATTTATAACCTCAAAACTTGAGTTTGTCGATTTATTACTTAGCATTTTATTATAAAACATTAACAAATTAAACAGTCAGTATACTTAACAAAATGTCTACTTGCAAATTAGATAATTTTTTCTTACGCGAATGCATATATTTGTGATGGTTAAATTCGCTCATAGTGAGTTGGTATTGCCTACTGTGTATGTCAATATACGTACTAAGGGTGGTGAAGTAATGCCTGTCCGTGCAGTTCTGGACTCGGCCAGTGAGGTTTCTATGGTGACCAAGGATTTAGCAATAGTATATTGCTAACCAAAGGATGTAAGTCATCAAATGCATACGAG
>JARACY010004239.1:0-27962 GCA_029255725.1 Scrobipalpa atriplicella | reverse complement strand
ATTTTTGCTCCCGAGTGATACACTCTACTTTTCATCCCCCTCTATGAGAAAAAAAGGCGCCTAACTAACACTTATAAATTTAAATATAATAGAATAAGAATGTTATAGGTAATTTCACTGCTAGAAGACCTCATTTTGAATATTTAATAATTCGTAAAAAGAGTCGAAAACACGGGCTCCCTATAAAACCCTGCTGCCCACTCGTGCCGTAGTTCGTGCATATTCAATTTTTTTTTTTATCAGCCGTCGCGCAGTCTAACCAGCCAGTGTGCCATTATTTGAATTCGACATCTAACTATTTTGTTTTCACTCCGCGTCAGTCATGCCAAATCAAGAAAAAAGAAAAAGAGGTTCCAAATTCAAAAAGTGCGATTAAAAGTTCTTTTAATCGCACTTATTTTCATAAAGAGGATTAAAATCTCATTTTTACCCTGCTGGGACAGTCTCTAGCAAAGAGTAGAGTAATAGTACCTATGTCGCTTAGAAGCATCAACTTTAGGCGCACTTATATGCGATTAAAGTCGTCGTTTTCGAATAGATGGGATGAAAAATTGTATAGATGGTACGGAACCCGCTTGGTGGTCAGACTCGAACTTGGCCGCTTTTTTTATTTAATGATTTTAGTGCTTGTTTCAAGTACCTACCCCTTGTGTTCAATTTCTATTCTACCGTGGGTGGTTTGACCGCGGGGTTCTCAAACAAATTAAAGAGTGGTTTCCGAGTTTTAGCGAGTGATTAGTTGAAACGTCGGTTTGTTCCGAGCCGGGTTAACTCCGGAGGTAATTCGCTGGGATCTTGTTAATGAAGTTAAAATACTCTAGCTGTCTTGACCTAACGTTTAAAGGTTAAGTGAAACATTTAACGCAGGAAGTAGGTACTTAATTTGTAGGAACGAATTGGTTTCAGTTTGTGAAATGCCTCTTTAAGAGTACTAGTACTGTATACTTATATGACTTTGCCAACCTACCTTTCCTAGGCATATAATTTCCTAGAAAATCGAAGGGATAAAAAGCAAAATATTGTAATAATAGTTTTGATAGTACAACTTGAACATAATCCAATCAACCCACTCTACGTATACTATTCGAGGTTCACTTATAGCACAATAAAAACTCTATAGTATATCGTATCTCGATTCAAAAAAAGTAAAATTTAACGTGAAATTAACATTAATAACTACTTACACAGATCTTCAGAAATTTGCATGTATTATTTGGTATAATCAAGTCCAATTCAAATAAGGAAAATTTTAAAGGTTGGAAGTTAATCCAAGAACTGAATCACCATAGTCCGTCTGGACCGGTGCGGACATTCGGACGCTATGTTTCATCACGTGAGTTTCAAAAGTCGGTCACTTCGCCGCCGACCGCCGACCGCCGACCGCCGACTGAGGGCGACTGAAATGCGTTATTGTAAACATTCTCCTTTCAGTTTGATTGAGAGAGCCTTTGAAAACATACATTTTATATTTTCTGCTATTTTAATTTCAAAGGTTTTTGCTACTTTTAGGGTAGTGATACATTATTTCTGACATGTTTACTAAAGGAATTTTAATTAAGTTTTAATACCTATATTAATTTAGGTTATCAATCAACCTTAGGATAATTTTAAGTAGGTATAAATAATTCTTCCACAATAATTTAACGCGCTTCATTATAATGACCTTCTTAAGATTTCTATTTTTATTATTAAAGGTGAGCACGAGCGTCTTAAAAATAGAATTGTAATTAAGAAATTCTTGGCGAATGGAATTTATATCCATAGATATTATCGTTATAGGTAATACGGGGTGTAAGGGACAGCTTATCGCAACTGATAGGGATTGCCCAGTCAACGAATCGGACAACTTTCACCAGTACATTTTCTTCAGGAAATGAACATAAATTATGATGACTCTCGCATACAAAATAATCGATCGCTCCGATCAGACAATTTGTGTGAGACAGACAATTTTTTTTTTCATTTCTTAGAAGGTTTTCCTGGTAAAAGTTGTTCAGTTTCGTTCATTGCGTTAAGCTCTCTCTCTCTCTTACACCCAGTATAACCAACAAATCCCTAATGCATTTAGCTATTCACCTGTGAAGTAATCGTTCTATTTCCACAGTTGCTCGCTGGAGCGCGACGCACCACAGCAATAATACAGGGTGCAAAAGATGGTGTCCTGAAAATTGAAAAGGCTTGCTCAGTTGATGTATAAACAACTTCCACAGAAAATTTGTTCCCATAATAAAAATGGCCTCTCTATACGAACTTTTTGAACGTAATGGTTATTTCGTATGGTAAAATCAATCATTTTTATTCCTATTTCCAAAAGAAGTTCTTTATCAAAGTGTTAAGTTTTGTTGACTGAGTAACATTTCTCACTTTTAAATGACACAATCCCTTACATTACTTACACTCTATAAATAATAAAAGCTGCGTACCGGAACACATCAGGGGGGGGGGACTTGCATTCACTTGCAATATTGTAGGTTAACAGGGAACAGCGGCGGCGGGAAACGTATGTTGCGGTTCCAAAGCATAAAATATCTATGTCAGTAAATCATTACACATTTGATTCAAGTTCTTTTATACTACATTGCATACATCGAAGGACGATAGTTTTTAATTTTATTATAAGTAGGTATGCCCTCGGTGCATTACTGTTTTTAGGTACAAAAGATAATGCAAGCTTCAAACTAAAAATGCAAAACTTTACCCATTCTTTGTTCTGAGGCTGATAAAATGAAAGTTGCAGGTGTTGGGGCAGAGTTTACGCGGTGAATACTTATCGCGCCCTCAACACATTGAGCTAATGTATCGTTTTTTCTCTCTCGTGTGAAATTTTAATGTTGATTTTTGTAACTCCGTCAAGCAAGATCGCTAAAAAAATGCTTTGTGGTCAAGTGGTCTGAAACTTAGGCCTTCAATTTAACGGTCATGATCATGACAAACTTTATACCCGTTGGTGGACATAAAATTCATTGTTTTTTTTTTATTGGCTGGATGTACTTAGGTATAATCAATCAGTTGCGTCGGTACCAATCGAAGTCCTTGCTAGATGTTGTCAGTGGCCTGTTAAGGGTTACGGTTTAAACACTCTGTCACCATAATTATGTAATAACATTGGGTGGTTATTCGCTTCAAAAACGCACACGACAAAAAACGAATACTCTATTCTCTCTTATACCTTTTAGTAACCGCAACACATATTAATAAAACCTATACTTAATTGAGAATTCAAAAGATGAATTCTTTTTCAGCGTCTCCGATCTGTGCGTAGTTTTGGAATTGTCGGGAAGATGGCGAACTTCAGCTGAACTGTCCAACTCGATCCCGGTCAAGCTCACAATGCTCGAATAATGCTCGATTTTCACCACTGATTTTCAGACATTTATATTGAAACCATATTATAGCCATGAAATATTTTTTGTATTTTAGAAACCATTAAATTAAATCTAAACATTTAATAAATCTCTAGAGAGATCGCGTCTGTACATTGAATATTTTTGTGAAAAAATAATTGCAACAGGAATTATTAACAATGCCAACATCAAAACATTTTTTTTTTGGATTTTTCTCTGCCTGTCTGTCTAAAAAACAATTCTATGAGATTTTTATATTAAAACTGCCTATGAAATATTATGTAGCTAGACATTCACAAATATTAACAGATCATGCGTGCACGTATACGAACGTACATATAAAAAACAAACTGCAGAATGTAAAGTAAATGTAATAAACTTGCGTAATATTTTACATTGTTTCTACTTTTGGCGTATTTTACAGAACAACGGGTTTGAAACAAAATGCCAGAATCTTTTATTTTAGTGTGAAGTTGAGGCGAGGCCAACAAGCTTGCTAAGGCTTGCATTATTCAGTAGGGTTGAACTTTGCGCCTCGTGTGATAGACAGAGTAAACTAATATTATAAAGAGTCAACTGAACCGATTTCAAAAATTCTTACACCATTAGAAACCTACGTTGACCTTGAGTAACATAGGCTACTTTTTACCACGGGAAAGTCATTCCAACATTTTGAGCAGCGGGTGACACCGCTGTCAAGAATTTAAAACCTTTCGAATAATAGGTAATGTTTCTTTGAACTCTGTTTATGATCAACTGTATTGAATAGATGATAAATTTGCATCTTTGAATCTAAAATACAATTTATTTTCATTGACTTTCTTCAATTCAAGTTTATTTGCAGTATTAAAAAAATACTTTCAGTTATGGTAATCATCCCCGAGGGCATAATTACTCACATGTGCTATCAAGAACAGCAAACAAAAGCTTTGTAACATGTTTTAGTTTCAAAATATGTTTCTTGTTCATTTGCAAAATAATTTTCTTTCTGCTGGAAAAGTAAAATATTTTGAATACGAATCATGTTTAATTCAGATGTATTTTTGATAAGTGTTGATTGATTGTTATTCTTTTATTATTTGTAACTTTTTTATTTTTACTCCAAAAAACGTACGTCAAAGCGATTAGGTACGAGGTACCTACCTAGGTAGATGTAGTTAAAGATATTTCGTTGAAAAAAAAAGTACATGTCTGAAATAGACTCGGGAAAATTAGACACGTATTCGTTGAAATTACATGTGATAAATGGAAAAATTAAAATTTGTAATACTTAAAGAGTGACTAATTTATACAATTTCACAACATTTTCAGGGTGACATAGTTTCAATTAAAATTAGACACGTATTCGTCGAAATTACATGTGATTAATGTAAAAATTAAAATTTGTAATACTTAAAGAGTGACTAATTTATACAATTTCACAACCTTTTCAGGGTGACATAGTTTCAATTATAAGTTCAAGATTTTATTACCCATATTAGGAAAATGATATCGATAACATATTAAAACATATTTAAACAGAAACACTTTGCAATTCACAATATATTGTTCTCTACATTTCAATTGATCGAAATAATCTAAAACGATGTTTAAATACTTGGTGTTTATATTTGGTGCTGTGTTGATGCTCGACGCTCTGACTGCATCTTATGAGACATCTGAAACTTCCATGAGTTTCCTTCCAAAAGGTAAGAAACATATTTTTTACTAGCTGGTGCCTGCGACTTCGTTCACGTGAAAGGTTGGATACGCTTTAAAATAGAGGTTAGGTACCTACTTACAGATAGACATAAGTAGCAGTCAAGAATTGAACCTAATAAACAAAATAAACTGTAACACTGACTGCGAGGAGTCTTTAACAGCCAATGGGTAGGTTTGGTGAATGAGGTTGTTACGTTATATCTAAGTACTTATTTCAAAAATAATAACAACTTTTACTATCACTCGTTTCTTGTAACTCTGACTTCTCTAAAAAACCGGCCAAGTGCGAGTCGGACTCGCTCACCGAGGCTTCCGTACCAACTAAGGGGTATTTAAAGCGAATATAGAACCCTCCCTCGAGCACCCAGACTTCTTCCACCCAAAAATATCAACTGGACTAAAGGACAAACTTAAGTTTGCTGTTGTCCCCATACTAGATATAGGGAGACGACTACGAAAATAAGTTTGTAATCCTTTTGATATTATCTGAACAAATTTACAGTTTTAAGATTTTTTCCTTTGATTATGCTATTAGATACTGCTTCTTTTACAGATTTGATTCTTTTACAGCTTCAAGGAACCCTAGACTTGAGTATTCAGTATACATTTCAACTTGATACCTTCACGCGTTTCTGAGAAAAAGGGTGGTGACAGACAGACAGACAGACGGACAACCGAGTGATCCTATAAGGGTTCCTTTTTTCCTCTTGAGGTACGGAACCCTAAAAATACCTTTCGTGACTTTTCCAGACACAGTATTTACGTAAATGCGCCAATCCTTCCCGTAACCCCTCAGTTTCTGCCTCAAAGCGGTAACTTTTCCAGAAACAGCATAAAAACAACTTTTTTTGTGAGGAAGGCAAGGCCCCAGTCCTATGCTTCTTAGCGGTGACTACTGGACAACAGTATTACTTTCCTATCTCTGTTTCACCCTCCAGTCTCAATGCATTGTAGCGGAGACTACTCCAGATCTGGACCACTTGACTTTTTTTAAAAATACTCCTACACGTATTTAACAATGAAACTTCGGGCACATTCAACGGCATGCCAACCAGGAAGAGGCTCCCAGATTATACCAACTCCTTTCAGTTACTACTACCGAGCTTCCTTTCAACTTCGTCATGACGTTTATAGATAAAACATATCAACTATTCACCGTAGTTGACATGGTCAAAGTAGCTCAGCTGGCAGAACAATAGACTTTCAATCCGAAGGTCTCACGTTCGAGCTTCCACGCGAAACTTCTTGAAAACATTTTTTTTACCCTACTATTTGCACTTTGATATCAATTTTAGAACGTACAGACAGGTAACAGACCTATAATAACCAATCCGTTGTTCACCCCACATCATCTTTACTTCAGCTGATCTGGCGTATATTTATGGGGCATAAAATCATAATATGTTCATATCACCTGATTGAATCAACCGATTTTAATCAAACAAAGCCGTTGAGTTGCGCCGAAACAAGCTTAACAAATAATTGAAAACCGAATTTCAATCCGTTTTGTGGTTTGCGAGTTTATCGTTTACATACAAACATACAAACAGACAAAACTAAAAATGATCGAAATGAGTTCTGTTACTGTTTCCCTAAAATTTGTTTTTTGCATTTATCTTCTTTGTACAGATTCGACCTTTCTACGATTTTATTATATGTATAGATACAAATATACATGAAACGAATAATCAAAATGTCCATAATAAGTTTTTGGTAATGTATATTTTATCAATCTTAAAATTAAATAAAAATATTCCTCTGAAAAAAGTGATGATTATTAAATAACTCAGATATAAACTTGTTTTTAAACTTTCATACATACATAAAAACATAAAATCATGAGTTTATCCCTAATAGGGACTTATACAAAGGTCGTTTTGCCACGTCTGACAAGTTTTGATGGTTATTATTATTACAGATGATTATGTATATTGCTTTAGTGACGGGTTGTCAGCCCATCGCCTAAATTACAATACACTGAAACCCTCGAATCCCTTAGCTGGTTTTTAAAGCATGCCTGGGAAGAGATGCAGCTGGCACATTCTATATTATTCTATCACTCCCAGTCCATCATAGAAGCTTTCATTTGTTGGAAAATGAGAAGATTCATAGAATCTTCTTCCTAGATACCAGATAACTAATTCTCGTCGAGTATTCTTCTCCTCCTCTTCAATTTGTTGTCAAATTCATAAAAATGCAGTAATTAATTAATTTTATCTTCGAAATATAACTATTTTATTTACAGGAGTCACTTTGGATTTGGCTTCGATCGAGATTTTTGGGACAAACGACGCTCTAACCGATGGTTTCGGCAAACTGGAGTTCCTACGTGATGTACGCTAACTACTCAAAACTATTCTATAGAAAAAAGGAAGTAGACATCTAGAAATGAACCCTCTCTACTTTGCTATAATTGCTACTTCAGGTTATAGCATGTTCAGTTCAGTCAATAAAATTAAACTTGACTATGATTATATATAGAGAAGAGGCATTTGCTCGTAAAGGGTCTCTTACTACACCAATTTCAATATTGTATTGTATCTTTTACGTACTTGTGCGTAATCGTAATGTAAAATGCACGAGTGATGTAAAACACACGAGTTTTTTTTTTAATTAGGTAAAACGCACTGTTTATTGAACATTACTTTTTTAAATCTTAGCAAAGAGTTTTTATATCAGAAAAGTGGTAAACGTATTATGAATAAATTTAACTTTGGGAGATAAAATATAATTAATAAACATTTCATACTTTAATTTAATTAATTTGGACATTAAATTTCAACCATTTATCTGTAACAAATACATAAAAATATTAATTTAGTTTATTAGTAATACTGACTGTTTTTGTGCCTTTGCCTAAAAAAAAGCGCTGCATGATAATTATATACTAGGTAATCTGTGGATGCGCGCGCATCGCTAATTTGTGACCGAGTAAAAATTTTTCCGCGCGAATTTTCTTTTCACTGTATTGTTTTAATTTTATAGCTATTTCCTCGCAAATATGTTATAAAACGTCGTACGACATACGTGCGGTTTGATAATTACAGCCTCTGCTTTCTTGTAGTCCTCGCCTACGGCTCGGGCTAGCAATATCGCCTCGGCTGTAATGATCACCGCACTTATATCGTAATGTACTATGAAATGAAACTTCTTTAGGCGCGTTGAGAGTAAAATTTCTAGGTCACGTCACGAGCAGGCGGGGACGATTTGGATTGTCCCGTTGTCCTGTTACGATCGAGACAAAGTCGGAGTCAAGACAAAGTACAAGTGAGGTCGAAGTAAGGAACGTAGGGAACGTCGGAAACGTAGGGAAAAAATGTCATATGTAAAAAATAACAAAAATGTCAAATGTCAAAAATTTCAAATGTCAAAAATTTTAAAAATGTCAAATGTCAAAAATTACAAAAATTTCAAATGTCACTGTCAAAAATGTCAAATGTAAAAAATTACAAAAATTCAAATGTCAAAAATGTCAAATATCCAAAATGTCAAATGTCAAAAATGTCTAATGGCAAAAATGTGAAAAATGTCAAATGTCAATTATGTCAAAAATTTCAAAATGACAAAAAATTTCAAATGTAAAAAATTACAAATGTCAATTGTGTCAAAAATTTCAAAAGTAAAAAAATTCAAAAATGTCAAATGTGAAAAAGTCAAATGCCAAAAATTACAAATTTCAAAAATGACAAAAAAAAAATGTCAAATGTGAAAAATGACAAAAATTCAAATGTCCAAAATTATAAAATTTTAAATGTCAAAAATGTCAAATGTCAAAAAAGTCTAATGGCAAAAATGTGAAAAATATCAAATGTCAAAAATGTCGAATGTCAAAAATGTCAAATGTCCAATGTCAAATGTATAAATGATATAAAATATGACAAAAAGTCAAATGTCAAAAAGACAAATTTCAAATATTATGTCAAAATTGGAAATTGTCATAATTCATAATTCGTGTATTTCATTTGTAACATTAAAGTTCAGGACCGAACCGTTACAAAAATTATTAACTTATACTTAAACAAAACTTTACTAAGTAAAGCAGTCTAAAAAATATAAATCAAATAAAATTATAAGTAGGTAACATTCATAGCATAACATTATCATCATTATGTCAAAATAAATAGATTTAGTTACAATTTGTAGATTATATTTATTATGTCAATACATTTAGAAAATTTAAATTCATATTTTGTTTAATTTTTTATGACTGGTACTGGCTCTTGCATACATCTTCTCACATACTCGGTTGCATTCTATCATCAGGCATCCGATCCCAGTCACAAATAGGTCGCAGTGCGGTGCGTCTTCCAGCAACGTGTCGATGACAGTGCGCGCGCGCGCAGCCGCGCCACCGTGCGCGTCCGTTCCTGTGCCAGCAGCGCCCGGTACCGCGGCCGCATTGAGCACACGAATTGAATATTGGGTACAGATAGTCGAGTGAATACTTCAGTTAAATCTATGCTATCTATTTTGTTTCTGATTGTGTTTATAACGAATTTAGCTAGGGCTACTGCTCTTCTGACTTCTAGTGTCTGGTACCCCAATTGTCCCATGAAGAAGAGGGTGGGATACATGAATGGGTAGCGGGAAAATACTTTCTTGTAAAGCGCACGCAGGAATTGCTTCTGTATGCGCTCCAGAAGAAGTATGTATTTATCTTCGTGCGGATTCCAGACCACAGAACTAGTCTCAAGCAAACTTCGTACAAGCGCCCCGTACAGTGCCTGAATCGCGTGCGGCGTGAGCGGCCCAGCATTGCGCAGCACGAAGCCGAGGCGGCGGCGAGCCGCGTCGGCCCCACGCTCCGTGTGCTCGTGGAACGTCAGCTCCGGGTAAAACAGCAAGCCGAGATCGCGAACCTGATGTACTCGCGACACCCGAACGTCACCTATCGTATACGGAAATCGCAGCGGATCTGTTATGATAAATGCGAAAATTGACAAAAAGTTCAAAAATTTACAAAAAAATGTCTTCTTCTTCTGCCTGCCCTTATCCCAGTTTAGCTGGGGTCGGGCCTCCTTGTACATCGGCGCCAGGATATTCTATCCCGGGTTGTCGCAGGAGAAGGGTTCTATAAAATTTAAATACCTTTCGACATTTGACCACCACGTGGCCGATGGTCTGCCTCTCCCTCTAGGTTGAGTTTTGATGTTAAGAACTGTCTTCACGAAGTAATTTTCTTCTCTTCTCATATATGACCATACCAACGGAGTCTACTCTCTTTAAGCTTTTCTGGGACTGGGGTCACTTTGAACGATCCCCGGATATATTCGTTGCGGACCTTGTCTAATCGCGTTACGCCTCCCGCCCATCTCAGCATTTTCATCTTTGCTATGTGCAGTTGTTGCTCTTGCTTCTTTAGGACAGTCCAGCATTCCGCTCCATAGAGCATACTGCGGTTTTATATCAGATTTCAAAAATGTTAAAGATGTCAAATGTCAAATTCAAATGTGTGTTTTTTAATTTGTAATGCTTTTTATTTGTATTGTGAAATGAATAGATTTTAATGTGTTAAATGTCAAATGTCAAAAATGACGTCAAAAATCTCAAATGTCAAGAATATCAAATGTCAAAAATGTCAAATGTTAAAAATGTCAAATGTCAAAATAATAAATGTCAAAAACGTCAAATATCAAAATTTCAAGAATGTCAAGTGTCAAAAACGTCAAATGTCAAAAATTTCAAATGTCAAAAGTTTCATAAATGTCCAAAATGACAAAATGTTCAAAAATTGTTTAAGACTTAACGGACTAGCACGGACTTAAAATTCTAAATTCCGATTAAAAAATAATTAACTTACATTAGAGCAAGGATGCTGAAACTTTTATGGTTACTAGAACCATTCAATAGAATAATATCAAAAGAAAAACCTTGTGAAAATACTTAACCCAAAAAATAATAAAAAATAAATAAGCCACTCAGGTCGATTTTCCTCGAAAATTACTTAAAAAATTCATAACTCCTAAACCATTAAAAATCGCTGAACATACATGGGGATGATTTGGATACCCCTCGACCTAAGGAATCTGATTTTTGTCTTTGGACGTCACTCTTTGGGCCACCCTGTATTTTGGAAATTGATGTATGGCTTCACCAAGTGACAATCGCAAGTATAAATAATACCTACGATATCTCTCATTAACTTTTTTCAAATTTTATTATCGAGGTAATTTTAGACTTTAATTTTTATCCTTAGAAGTTTTACTTCTGACAAGTGTGCTCGGCACGTACGCTCTTTTTTTGCTAAATTAGTATTTAACTTTGTTTGTGTGTACAGTATGCGAGCGATGACCTGTTCACCGGGAATAAGACGCTGCAGGTGGAGGTTCTGAGCCCCGTGGCGCCCCCTGATGTCGAGATGGCCACACACCAGAACAATGACAAGAGGAGTCTTGGGTGGAGACCCACACCCTGCGTGGTAATTATGTGACGGTGCTGGATTATGAATTATGGTCATCATTTTGTTTCTCTTTGTGTAGTTTGTATTTATATTTAAAATTCTGTTATCTAAAAATTAATTTGTGTGATACTGCATTCATAAAATAGATCTTTCTTGATGGATTGTTATTATTATTTGATAATAATTTATATTGATTCAAAGTCAAAGTAAGATTTTACATGGTTACATTACGACTCGATTTCCAATTAACGTACACGGGAGCGCTGTAGTTTATGGTAGTACGGGTAATCTAAACTTATAAAATCGTTTGTCCTTACTGACTGACTGACTGACTGATTCATCAACGCAGAGCCTAAACTACTAAAGCTAGAATCGTTAAACTTAGAGAGCAAGTTCCTCTTATAACGTAACCTCCCACTAAGAAAGGATTTCCGGATTTTCCCTCCCTAAACGGGTAAAAAGGGGGGTTGAAGTTTGTATGAAAGTCCGTCAATTTTGAAGGTAGGATCTTCAAATTTTGTATTTAGGCTAATGATTTAAAAATAATTTATACGTGTTTCAGTATTTTTGTATTTTTCACCCCTAAGAGGGTTAAATAGGGGATGGAAGTTTGTATGGAAATTCCGTCAATTTTGATGGCAGGATCTTGTAATTTTGTTTTTGGGCTAAAGATTAAAAAATAATGAACACGTGTTTCAGCGTTTTTGTATTTTCCACCCCTAAGGGGGTTAAATAGGGGATGGAAGTTTGTGTTGAAATTCCGTCAATTTTAAAGGTAGGAACAGCGCGGGAACTCCCCACGGGAAAACTCTTAGCTGCGGGTGAAACCGCGGGGCGGAAAGCTAGTACAATATAAAATATCAAAATGGAAGCGCTAGTTAATTTTTTTGACACGTTCATTTAAACCGTGGTTGTATAGCAAAATATATTTCGTTGGTAACATACCCGATTCCCCCTCCGAGTTTGTCTCCTCCAGATCGCCTATGGGGGAATAACATGCCCAAATGTCCCCTTTGTTCCCATTCCCAGAAACTCCCTTCAATATATAGGCTGTATGACATTTTGTACTCCCTGAATAGGCTCGGCAAATTTATAGATCCGGCGGTACATTTTATCACAGGATATCACAGCATCTTTGTCAAATCTAGTATCAGATGTGTAGGTATCAGTAAATAAAATCAAATTAGAAATCTAGCTAGATAAACCCCTAAATGTTTTACATTTAGTTGAAGATCTTGAAAAAAAAAAATCCGTTTATTCATAGAGCCACAGAAGAGTAAATGGAGCTAGCGCTCCAGCGACTTTCTCTAATCAGTGCATAGAGCGTAGCCGTTTGGTCACATGGACTTGAAGTAAGAAAACATACAATTATTATTATTTCCCTTAGGAAAAGCATGCTGACGACATCATTTTTTGTATGGGATTTTTTATTTCAATTTGTTTAATTCTGAAGTGTGGCATATCAAACAAAAGGGCTTCAAAGGCAGATTCTAAAAATATAAGTTATAAATCTGTTACCGTCGCCCAGTCTTTTAAAATCAAAGAAATATAGCAGCGATTACATTACCCGGCCGATCGGGCCCGATTTTATATACATTGCTGCTAAGCTTCAGCAGTTTTACAAGTAAGGCTCGTACAAAAGCAATGTAATGTCAAAACGGGCCCGATCGGCAGGGAAGTGTAATCGCTGCTTATAAATGAAACACCTACATTTTAAGGTCCCATGGGTAAGAAATGGCTAATAGATTTTGATGAAAAAAATTCAAACGGTTGACCATAATATTAACCTGAACGTAAACAGTATAAAAGGAAATTTAAAAATATTATCATTTACGGGTCACAAAAAATTTATACAAAATCAAGACGTGACCATGAAGAAAAAAACCGGTCAAGTGCGAGTCAGACTCGCTTACCGAGGCTTCCGTACCAACTTGGGGGTATTTAAACTGCCGCACAATTTTAAAACACAGTAAGTACGTTTTGGTAGTTCGCTGCAAATCGCAATTTAAGTTTTTATTCTTATTTTTTTGGTCACGCTCTTATTTTTAACATTTACAAAAGAAAAAAGCACTTTTCTAGTAAAGAAAATTAAGCAGATTATGATTTTAAAAATAAATAGATGATTTTTTCACATTTAAGGGGTAATTAGACGTAAAAACAATTTATATTACATAAACAATCATAATAAATATCAAATATCCTACGCAAAAACGCAGTGAATGCTGTTACTTACTGTACTTATACGTAGGAAGAGCCAATACTGTCTACAGTGAGATCACTTACTGCATTTATAGTTTGAAACCTAAAGAAAATAAGGATCTTTAACCTTGACTTTAGTGCAGTGACTAAGAAGAAACGATGCATACTTTGATTTTAAATTAATAAGTTTCCTCTCAATATCCTTACAAAATAATAAAAATGAACGTGTTGGGTTTATAAATTGAAAGGTCTACCTTCTTTGAGAGGTTTTTACCAATTTTAAGTTATTTAATTTAAAATTTGAAAATTGAAAATTGTAGGATGTTTCGGGTAGTGTCTCTGTTAATAACCACATTGAATGGTTTAAAATCCACTAAAAATACAATGTTTTTCATAAATCAAATGGCCTTTATTGCGGAATAATTTTTCTTGACAGACAATCAGGTTTCTTTCATGCTGGATTGGAAACTATAGAAAAACGTAGAATGTTCCAGCTACCCTTCTTCCAGGGCATGCTGTAGAAGTCAACAATAGGCGATAGGCTGACATCCTGTCTTAAAGCGATACAAATGCCCTCAATATTTTGTCAGACGTGACTAAAACGCATAGAATAGGCATTTCACGCTCTATCCTAGCCTACCCCATAAGGAATACAGGCGAAACTTCACGTAGGTATGTGATTAATTGACAAATACTTAGATCTTACATGGTGGACTGGGAGTGATAGAAAAACATAGAATGTTCCAGCTGCAACTTCCGAGCCTGCTGCAAAAACCAGCTAAGGCGTTCATTTAGGCGATGGGCTGACAACCTGTCACAACAGAAATATAAAATGCTATCTTAAACAACCCCCAAAACTTGTCAGACGTAGCGAAACGAGTTTGTTTGGGACGTTGACGCAGTGACTACCCCATTAGGGATACAAGCGTGATAGAACAGATTACTTATGAGCGCAGCAGCGGGGCGCCCAGAGTGATAGTATGTATTTTATGTATGTATGTGTATGTACCTGTCAACGTTTTGTTCTCCATGGAAATATTGTACCAACGATATCCGAATCGGGAGCTCAACGCTCAGACCACCATACCACGCAGTCAGTATGTCAATTATTAACAACATAATGAACTAATTCCATGCTGGACTGGGAGTGATAGATAAACATAGAATGTGCCAGCTGCATCTCCTCCCGGGCATGCTGTAAAAACCAGCTAAGGGATTCTAGGGTTTCAGTATTGTAATTTAGGCGATGGTCTAACAATCTGTCACTATAGCAATAAACAGATCTATCTGGAATAATCCACAAAACTTGTCAGCCGTGGCGGAACGACCTTTGTTTAGATCGTTTACGCTCTGCCTACCCCATTAGAGATAAAGGCGTGAATATATGAATGTATATATGTATGTATTTTAGAAATAAAACAAAAAAAAATATATATGAAAGAGAGATCTCTCAGAAGATCTTGAAAATAAGTTTAATTGCAGACTTTTAATAAACAGTTGTAAAATAAATAAGTAACACAGTAAGTCGTCGTCGTCGTCGGCGTCTCAGCCGATAGACGTCAACTGCAGAACATAATCCTTCATATAGCATATCCACTATGAGCAGTCTAGCGCTTTCCGCATCCAGCAACTTCCTGCGGCCTTCACCAGATCGTCGGCTCACCTGGTGGATGGTCTACCGATGAGTTTGCGGAAGTTCATACAATTTCATATAACGAATTTGGATGCGTCGCGAGCGGCGCGTGCGGGCGGCCCAGTATGCGTTCACCTTTAAAAGAAAGTGCAAGAAATGTGTTGTTTCTTTCTAACATATGAAGGTCTAATTAGCTCCTTCTCGGTTCCTTACGATATTTTAAGGTTTAAGTAAAAAAAATGTGTCCCTTAGCATTAAAGTAAGTGCCACTCACTGCATTTATGCTAAGGATTTCTTTGAAAAGTTATTTTCTCAGGTACAAATAAAATGTATTTGTTGCACTTACTGCGTTTATACCTAGTTTATTCTATATTCGTCTTATGATTTTCTTTATTTACTTTGCAGTATGATCACTCACTGTGTTATTGTTATGCATATGCGACTTTTAAATGAACATACTGCATTTATGGCTGATTTTGGCAAAATTTTTTTTTGTTTGTAGACGAGATAGCGAAAAACGGGTTTTTGATTCGGGAAGATAAAAATTTTGTGATTTCAGAAATATAATAATCCGAAAATTGAAAAAATGTACTTACTGTGTTTTAAAATTGTGCGGCAGTAAAGCCAATATAATATAACCCTCCCTCGAGCACCCAGAATTATTTTACCCAAAATAGTACTATTATACGGGGTGTAAGGGACAGCGTCCCGCAAATTTATAGGGGTTGAAACCGCGGGACGGAAAGCTAGTAGTCTTATAAAAACACTCGTACTGACTGACTGATGACTGATTCATCTTCGCAGAGCCTAAACCACAAAAGCTAAAATGATGAAATTTGGACAACAGGTTGATTTTATGACGTAAATTTCGGATAAGAAAGGATTTTTGGATTTTCCACCCCTAAAGGGTTGAAAGGGGTTTTAAGTTTGTATGAAAGTCTGTCAATTTTGAAGTTAGGATATTGCAATGTTGTATTAGACTATTGATTAAAAAATAATTAACACATTTTTAAGCGTTTTTTTAATTTCTACCCCCAAAGGGATGAAAGGCGGGTTTCAAGTTTGTATGAATGTCTGTCAATTTTGAAGTTGGGATATAACAATTTTGTATTTAGACTATTGATTTAAAAATAAAAAAAAACATTTTAAGGTTTCAAGCTTGTATGAAAGTCTGTCAATTTGGAAGTTAGGATATTGCAATTTTGTATTTAGACTATCAATTAAAAAATAATAAACTAATTTTTAAGCGTTTTTGTAATTTCTACCTCCAAAGGGGTAAAAGGGGGGGTTTCAATTTTGTATAAAAGTCTGTCAATTCTGAAGTTAGGATATTGCAAATTTGTATTCAGACTATGCATTAAAAAATAATAAATGTGTTTCATCGTTTTTGTAATTTCTACCCCAAAAGGGGTGAAAAGGGTGTTCCAAGTTTGTATGAAAGTCTGTCAATTTTAAAGTTAGGATATTGCAATTTTGTATTTAGACTATTGATTAAAAGTAATAAACAAGTTTTTAAGAGTTTTTGTAATTTCTACCCCCAAAGGGATGAAAGGGATGTTTAAAATTTCTATGAAAGCCCGTAAATTTTGAAGTTAGGTTGTTGCATTTTTGTATTTAGGCTATTGATAAAAAAAATAAAAAGGGGTGAATAGGGGTTTTTTAGATTCAATGAAAGTCCGTCAGTTTTGAAGTTAGGATGTTGCAATTTTGTATTTAGGTTATTGATAAACAAATAATAAAAAGGGGTGAAAAGGGAGTTTCAAGTTTCTATGAAAGTCCGTCAATTTTGAAGTTAGGATGTTGCAATTTTGTATTTAGGCTATTGAAATCAAAATAATTCATGGCTATTGATTAACAAATAGTAGGCACATGTTTCAGCGTTTTTGACATTTTTACCCTCAAAGGGGTAAAAAGTGGGTTTGAAGTTTGTATGGAAGTCCGACAAATTTGAAGTTAGGATGTTGCAATATCTACATTTCGGATGACAGCTGTCAAACATTAAACTGTCATAAATCTTGGAAACTATCGATTGCAGAGTACTGGTGTGTAGGGACAAACAATAGGTCTTGACGAGATCTACATTTCGAATGACAGCTGTCACACAATCTCGACTCTTTGTGCGGGTACAACTCATCCCCCACTGACAACTTATCCCCGCACTAACAACTAAATCCCGCACTGACATGTCATCCCGCATTGGCTACTCATTCCACACTGACAACTCATCCCCGCACTGACAACTCATCCCCGCACTGACAACTCATCTCACACTGACAACTCATCCCCCACTGACAACTCATCCCTCACTGACAACCCATCCCCGTACTGACAACTTCTCCCTCACTGACAACTCATCTCCGCAATGTCATCTCATCCCCCACTGACAACTCATCCCGCGCTGATAATTTATCCCACACTGACAACTCAACCTGCACTGACAACTCATCCCGCATTGACAACTTATCCCTGCACTAACATCTCATCCCCGTACTGACAACTCATCCCCCACTGACAACTCATCCCGCGCTGACAATTTATCCCGCACTGACGACTGACTGATTCCGCTCTGACAACTCATCCCCGCACTGACAAGGAGTGTCAACCTGGGAACGCAACTCACAAGGTAATGTGGCCGTTCGGGGAGTGGCCTTTCGGGGAAATGGTCTTTCATGGTAGTGGTCGTTTGAGGAAACTGGCCGATCGATGTGGCCGTTCGGGGAGTGGCCGTACGGGGAATTGGACTTTTATGGTAGTGGTCGTTTGAGGAAACTGGCCGATCGATGTGGCCGTTCGGGGAGTGGCCGTACGGGGAATTGGACTTTTATGGTAGTGGTCGTTTGAGGAAAATGGCCGATCGAGGAAGTGGTCTTTCAGGGAACTGGCCGTTCGTAGGAAATGGTCCTTCGGTGCCGGATTCCCTATAATAGTTTACTTAGGCTAGATAGATCCCCCGTTTTATTTTTAAGTACTGGAACCACCAATTTTGTATTTAGGCTACTGATTTAAAAATAAGGGATACGTATTTCAGCGTTTTTGTCATTTTTACCCGTAAAGGGGTTATTTTTTATTATTTTATTTTTTTAATGAGCCTGTGGTGCCCCACTGCAGGGCAAAGGCCTCTCTCCTTTCTTTCCATTTTTAAAGGGGTTAATGATTAAAAAATAATGAACACATGCTTCAACGTTTTTGAAAATTCCATCCCTAATGCGGTAAGAAGGGGGTGGGAAATTTGTATGAAAGTTTGTCTCATTTTGAAGGTAGGATCTTCCAATTTTGAATTTAGACTGATGATAAAAAAATAAAAGACACATGTTTCATCTTTTTTAAAAATTCCACCATTAAAAGTAAAAATCGTGAAAAGAGATCAGATTCCTTTTATAAAGTTACCTTCCACAGAGAAATTATTTTTGGATTTTACCCCCGTAAAGGGTTAAAAAGGAGGTGGGAAGTTTGTATGAATGTCCGTAAAATTAAAGGTACTATTTTCCAATTTCGTGTTTAGGCAATGGCCTCAATTCACGCCGTCCAGTTACTAATTCTAATTCTTAGTAGCGCTGTCACTTTCTTAACTTTGATATAAGAACAGGATAGCAAACAAATACGTGAGTTTGACATTTCTTATCTGACATAAGACTGCTTAAATTAATTAAAATTAGTGAGCACGCTCTATGGTCATTCCTTATTTAAAGCGCCGTACGTCAAATTAAGAATGTCAAAGTCACGTGTTTGTTTGCTATCCTGTTCTTATGTCAAATTTAAGAAAGTGACAGCGCTACTAAGAATTAGAATTAGTAATAGTGCGTCCTGAATTAACACCAATAACGTGTTTGTTTATAAACTCTTTAGCTGCGGGTGAAACCGCGGGGCGGAAAGCTAGTAAAACAATAAAAATCACTACCCAGTGAAATTCAATACAATAGTTAGACACAGACAGTTGTCAGTCCATAAACAACAAAAATTATTGCCAACTCCGATTTTCTACAAAATGATACATGTAGAGAGTTACACTGGTCCATGGTCACGGTCAAAGTCTATTTGACACGGCTTACTTGTTTGTTGTGAGACAAGGCTTGTGCCTCGACGTTTCGACCATATACGATGGTCTTCCTCAGGAGCTCGGAGTTGACACACCACCGCACGTCAGGTGTGATCTCCGACTGCGGTTCGCGGCTCGCTGTGCTCGCGCCGACAGCGCGACAGGTGGCGCTGGTGTCGACACAAGCTCAGGTTCTTGTGTTGGTGGAATATCGTTTAGCAAAAGGTTCAAACACACGGCACTGACTGTATCTTCGTTTTTAACTTGCTGTACGGACGCAAAAACCACAGATCGTAGCACAGGTTTCCACGATTGTGATAACGCCCACCCGCTATCTCTGTTAAAATTCGGACGACGGCTAATTTCGATGGCTTCACGTTTTTTCCGGGGTATAAAAAACTTTACCCGAGCCAATACACTGGTCTTGTCAAAGCGTATGTAGTGATTGCAGACAACAAACAAGTTAGCCGTGTCAAATATTCAATATGAATAACACTTGTTTATCGTTCAATAATAAAATGGTCAAAGTCTATCTCTGAAACTATCGATGCTAGACTACTCAGGGTCTCTACCCTCAAATGATAGGTTGACGAGATCTACATTTTGGATGACAGCTGTCAAAAATATAATTAACAGTAATTGAAAAAAAAAAACAATGTACCTATGTCCTGCATAGGTAATAATGATACATTTATTTATTCAATGTTCACTACAATATTATCCTATTTGGTATATTAAAAATAAATGTCCACCTGTGCGAAGCTGAGGCAGGCCGCTAGTTTATATTAAATTGGAAAAATAGGAACTAGAAATACTTAAAGTGACTATTTTATAAAATTTCACAACCTTTTCGGGGTGACATTGTTTAAATTAAAAGTTCAAGTTTGAGAGTTTTATTGCTCAATTATCCACATTAGATAAGTTTAATCGCTAGATATTTAAACAGAAACACTTTGCAATCTGGAATACTTTGTTCTCTATATCTTAGTTCTATATACTGCAGATGATAAGAAGAATCTTATGCAATGATTAAATACTTGGTGTTGATATTTGGTGCTGCGTCGATGCTCGGATCTCTGTCCGCGACTTATGAGCCATTCGATTCCTCCATCAGTTTTCTTCCAAAAGGTAATAATTTAATAATACTATTCTTAAATAAAATACATATTCCTCTGGAAGTTATTGATGAGTGATAATATAAAATCACTCGGAGTAAAGCTCGCTTATTAAACTCAAAAATGACAATTATAAGATCTGCCATTTACTTAAACAGATATTTATGATCTTTGAATGCGATTTGATTACTATCTGAAAAATTAGAAAATTTATAGAATCTCCTTCTTAGACAGGCACAAGTGAGAAGTAACTCTCATTTATTATTCTTCCTCCTTTTCACCCTGCTATAAATTAGAAGAACCCTAATAATGAAAAAGAATTTTATTCAGGAGTCACGTTGGATTTGGCTTCGATCGAGTTTCTTGGCACAAACGACCCTTCAACCGATGGTTCCGGCAAACTGGAGTTCCTACGTGATGTACGCTAACTACACAAAACTATTATAATTATAGAAACAGGAAGTACTTAGATTGCTAGAAATAACTTATGCCTCCTTTGCTATGATTGCTACTGCAGGTTATAGCAAAGCATTAGTGCACATGCACAAAGATTATTATTATAATGTAGAAAATGCTACACCTCCAGATCCTTAACGCATATATCTTGATTAGAGATAATCGTAATCTAAAATTCCTATTAAAATCTGTACAGTCAGTACAATTAAACCTCATTATGACACTAAATCGATTATTTGAAAGTTACCTTACTTTAAAGCCTTTTTGTGCTACATTATATATTCAACTTTGTTTGTGTGTACAGTACGCGAGCGATGACCTGTTCACCGGGAATCGGACGCTGCAGGTGGAGGTGCTGAGCCCCGTGGCGCCCCCTGTCGTCGAGATGGCCACACACCAGAACAATGTCAAGAGGGGTCTTGTGTGGAGACCCACACCCTGCTTTGTAGCCTTGTAGACTATGGTCACAATTTTTTAATCTATCTGTGAGTTTTTTGTCACGTCCATATAAAGCGTGTATGTATACCTAGCAAAATATATTACGTTGGGAACATTTTTACCCAATGCCCTCTATGACGAGTTTGTCCCCTCCAGATCGCCTAAGGAGGAATAATATACCTGAATGTCCCCTTTGTTTCAGAATACAGAATACAGAAATTTATTGATAACAAAATGTTACAATGCACATTTGTATAACAATTAATATAATACACAAAATTCATGTTGGTTTATAAACCAAATTCAAAAAGTCTTTTTTTAATAAATTATTTTCAGTAACGTCAGTGTAAATTATTCTCAATAATTATAGTAAAGTACATAAATTATGTACATTAACGACATAAAATATAGTTTCTAGGGGCAAAGCCATAAATTCATTTAGGTTATAAAATAGTTTTTCAAGCAACCTAATCGCACCCGAAGTCTAGTCTCACATGCATCCAAAATATTGCTAAGAATAATACAAAACCGAATAAAACACATCACAGAACGTATCTTGAGGCCGGATCAATACGGTTTTAGAGAAAAAAGAGGCAAAAGTGAAGCCATTCTGGCACTGAGACTGATTGCGGATAGGAGAATGGATCTAGGGCTTGAAACACATATCGCCTTTGTGGACTTGGAAAAGGTGTTCGATAAAGTCAACTGGAGAGACATGATGAAGACCTTGAAAAGAGCAGGGCTTGATTATAGAGATTGGAAAATACTCTACGGGCTATATAGGAAACAAGAGACCATAATTGAAGTGGGAGAAGAAAAGGGAAAAGCCAAAATAGATCAAGGAGTAAGACGGGGATGTCCGCTCTCTCCACTCATATTTAACACATTCATCGAAGAAGCTATCAGGAAGATGATAGATCAAGAAAAATGAGGTGTCATATTTAACGGAGTAAGAATTCAGTTCATCAGGTTTGCAGACGACATAGCTGCCATAGCTGAAAGTGAAACCGAACTACAAGACCTAGTTAACATTATGGATACCACCTTCAACGAAGCGAGAATAAAGATCAACGCCGCGAAAACGAAAATCCTAGTTGCTTCTAAAACACCAACCTCAGGTACACAAATCAAATTGAATAATACAACCTTAGAACAAGTCATCAACTTCAGGTACCTTGGCAGCATTACCACTAATGACTCCAGATGCAACCAAGACGTCGTCGCAATAATAGCCATGGCAAAACGGGCCTTCAACCAAAAGAAACATCTTCTCAAAGCCAAAATAACAAGTCAGACTAGAAAGAGACTTATAAAAACATACATCTGGAGCATTGCACTCTACGGTAGTGAAACTTGGACCTTAACAAAGAAAGAAAGACAGAAACTCGAAGCATTTGAAATGTGGTGCTGGAGAAGAATGATGAACATGAGCTGGACAGAAATGAAAACCAAGGATGAAGTGCTGGAAACCGAATCTATTGAAGACCATAGAAAATAGAAGCGGGAAAATGATGGGATACCAGATGCGATACGACAACTTCTTAATGGTCTTAAGACCATCTTGGAAGGAAAGATGGAGGGCAAAAGAGGAAGAGGAAGACCGAGACAAACTTACATGGACCAAATAAAAGAAAAAGTTGAGGTTGTGTCGTACTAGGATATCAAGAAACTTACACAAAATCAAACTGAATGGCGATTACTTTACAGACAAGAGCCCTGCTCTTAAATTTAAAGAAGAGAAGTCAGCTGCTTGGCCCCAGATCTCTAGGCCGTAGGTAATGAGAGAATGCACTGTTGCGCCTTGCCTGCTGAAGCAGCAAGCCGCCGTAAGGCGAAGCACGCCTGATCTAATTGAATACAAACCCAAGCAGCAAGGAAGCATTTTGTACTTAAATTCTCTAGCTCATTTAGAACTTAAAGTGCTATTGACTACGTAGAAGAGTGTCAATAAATGCATTTATCTTTAATAGGAGCGATTTTTGAGGTATTGTACAGCTTAAGCTGAATAAAATCTGTATTAAGCGGTCCACGTAAGTTATTACGGTAGCAATCGATACTTGTTTCTGTACAATTGTATAATGAAAACTCTGTTATAGAACTTATTATTTTAATATAATTGAACAGTCTTATGCAGATAGTTGCTTTATATCTTCCACCTACCCAAGTGTTTTATGACTAAAAACGTAAATCACATCAACAGTACCTACAGCTTTAGTCTGCTTTGCTAACAGTAACGTGGCGTCCTTGTTGCGCGATTGTGTGTGGAGTTAATCGGATTACAATTACTTGTAATTATTACTTATTGATTGATGATTACAAAGACTTGACAGGACTTGACAGGTCATCATCATCATCATCATCATCGCCAAATGTTCAAAAGTAATCGAGTAATGCGATTACTTGGTTAAGGATTACAGTATTACTAAAAAGTACCTAATCATTGTTACTTTTTGGGATAGCAGTAATCCTTAAACGTTAATCCCATTACAAAAATGTAATCTGTAATCGTTAATTAGGATAACTTTTTGCCCAACACTAGTGGAGCGTACGTATTTGTAATATGTGGGCTTAGCTAATAATTCAGAACTCATATACTAAATACTAAAAATACTCTCTTATAACGCTGAATAAACTCAAAAAACTGTATTAATGAATCCAAACTCACGTAGTACAGAAAATAGGTATCCAAATATCATCTCTGCCCTCAGAAGAAAAAGAAACCATAACTGCAGATTTTAGTAAAATCGACTTTTTTATCGTTTCCTCATATTGAAAAACAGACCTATTTTTCTGTCTAGGAATGGTTAAAATCGAACAATAAATATCCAATATAGAAAACCATAACTACACACTTAGCTACGTATTTCACCTATCATCAGAAGAAAAAGAACCATAAGTGCACTTCAGAAGCAAAAAAACCACAACTACAACACTTATGGTTTTTAAGACTATACTATACGAAGAAAAAAACCATTAGTGCAAAAACTTGCAGTTATGGCTTTTTTCCCTCGTATATGATGTTTCAAAAAAAAACAAGTACAATATTTGTAATGATATTTCTAATTATGTAGGTATATATTTACAAGTACTTGGATTTCGTAAAAGCGCGGCCATCTCACTCTGCTCACACGGAATTACCAAAATCTTACATTTTTGGAAGTAGTGGGCGATGTGAGTTGCATAATACATGGTTTGAACGAAACAATTAATTTGTATGAATGTAGGCTTGACTTCAGAAGGATGTGAGTGGTAATAACGAGGTTTCCGCGAGCACAACTCCCATATTATCATCGCCTAACTCCTATGCCCTATTGCCATAAAATTCAGTTTACTTCATTTTGTTCATCAAGCCGTACGTATTGTAATTAAATAAATAAATTAAATAGCTATAAATTAAATTACACTGCCCACTCTGCCTGTTGACTTCAAGTCGCAACCACGTCAGGCTCTGAGGTGGGTGACGGGTGTAAGTTTACAGTGGTCGCGTAAAAAATCTATATGGTAACAAGCTAACTTGAGCCACCGGGTGGCTAATGCGGTTACCACGTGTGTGAACTTGCACTCCTTCGCTCCCGTGGCCTGCTTACGGTTGCTTAAGGCAGCTAAAGTATCCCGCATGCCGATGTGCTGGTGAGGTGCGTGGTGCGCGAGCAGCTATATAGCAGCCCGCATGCCGGTGTGCTGGTGGGGTGCGTTTTGCGTGGACAAATAAAGCAGCCCGCGTGCCAGATGTCCTGGTCAGGCGCGTTGTGCGCGAGCAGCTAAAGCAGCCCGCGTGCCGAAAGTAATTTTTGTGTGGTGGCCATCTTGAAAAATAGCAGAGTCACAAAACAAACTTGAAATCTAAAATCAGCGACCCCGAAACTTCCCAGACATCGATTTTGAGCGTCAACGGAGAAACTTGATTCCCGGCCACACACCTGACAAATTGACAATATAGCTCAAAAGAAACTAGCAACCAACCTGCAATTAGATTCTGCGATATAAGGAAATGAAATACATGATTTATCAACAAAATTTTGTATTGCAGCCATCTTGAAAAATGGCAATCAAAAAACAATTCACAAAAAAACAATGACCCGAAAAATCCCCAGATATCGATTTTGAGCCGGATCGGAGCAACTTGACAAAGACTTGACTACAGGCCGCCATTTTGAATTCGCCATATTTGGACGTTTGTACTATGGAATCAAAGTGCACGGGAGCGAAGTAAATTAGTCAATCAATAACAATCAATCAAGATTTTTTTTTTTTATGAATGCAGTATCACACAAAATAATCTTTAGATAACAGAATTTAAATGTAAAGACAAAATACAAAAATAGATCAAAAAAATTGTGACCTTAATTCATAATCTAGAACCATCACAAAATAAACAGGCAGGGTGTGGGTCTCCACACAAGACCCCTCTTGACATTGTTCTGGTGTGTGGCCATCTCGACGACAGGGGGCGCCACGGGGCTCAGCACCTCCACCTGCAGCGTCTGATTCCCGGTGAACAGGTCATCGCTCGCGTACTGTACACACAAACAAAGTTATAGTATATTAGGCAACGAGGGAATAAAGCAGTGTCTAACGTCACGGGCAGCATATTGAATCCTGAGCGGAATGAAGGATTCTAGGATTAATTCCCGAGCGCAGCGAGGGAATTAAATCTTTAATTCCTGAGCGAAGCGAGGGAATTATGACAAGAATCCTGAATGTAGCGAGGGATTCAAGTCTGCCCAAGGCGAAGACACATTTATTCCCGAGGAGCATACTATATTTTACACACCTACTGCACAGATTACTTAGACGGTGGCAGGCGTCTGTAAGATAATAAAGCTCAGAAATATACCTAATCATGTAATATTGATACATAAATAAATATTGAAAACATACCAGAAGCAACAGATCCGAAAGTCAATTCACACTCACTGAACTACACGAGTATGCATTTGATGACTTACACCATGAGGTAAGCACTATGCTTTACATATCGAATGAAAGATAAGTTAAAATTATGGGAAAATATAAGAAAATTAAAACATGAAATTACGACGAAACAGTAGGCAATACCAACTCACTATGAGCGAATTTAACCATCACAAATATATGCATTCGCGTAAGAAAAATTATCTAATTTGCAAGTAGACATTTTGTTAAGTATACTGACTGTTTAATTTGTTAATGTTTTATAATAAAATGCTAAGTAATAAATCGACAAACTCAAGTTTTGAGGTTATAAATATGTTATAAAAACCACAGAGTAAAAATTTCATAATTTTCATAATCCTATGTTTACATTTTTATGGCCTTATTCCGTGACTCTATGCGTCATATTTAGTACTGGCCAGTTCGATATTTAAATAAATTCGAATAGAATTTGTTTTAAAATCGATTCCGATTCGATTAATCATCCGATTCCGTGTGTTTGAAATAAGGCTATCAACTTTTTTTTTCTTGCAATTTGACAGTTCCTTATTCAAATTACTTTGCAGCATAGGTTTCAAAACCTATGATGCAAAGTACCACTTACATCCCGGGTTTTAGGGTTGTATGAACCACTTACTGAGCATGAGATATGTAAAATATATAATGTAGCACAAAAAGGCTTTAAAGTAAGGTAACTTTCAAATAATCGATTTAGTATTATAGTGAGGTTTAATTGTACTGACTGTACAGATTTTAATAGGAATTTTAGATTACGATTATCTCTAATCAAGATATATGCGTTTAGGATCTGGAGGTGTAGCATTTTCTACATTATAATATAATCTTTGTGCATGTGCACTAATGCTTTGCTATAACCTGCAGTAGCAATCATAGCAAAGGAGGCATAAGTTATGTTTAGCTATCTAAGTACTTCCTGTTCCTATAATTAATTATAATAGTTTTGTGTCGTTAGCGTACATCACGTAGGAACTCCAGTTTGCCGGAACCATCGGTTGAAGGGTCGTTTGTGCCAAGAAACTCGATCGAAGCCAAATCCAACGTGACTCCTGAATAAAATTTCTTTTTATTATTAAGGTTCTTCGAATTTATAGCAAGGTGAAAAAGAAGGAAGAATACAAGACGAGAGTTACTTCTCACCTTTGCCTGTCTGAGAAAGAGAATCTATAAATTTTCAAATTTTTCAGATAGTAATCAAATCACATTCAAAGATAATAATTATGTGTTTTAGTAAATGGCAGATCTTATAATTGTAATTTTTAAGTTTAATAAGCGAATTTTAAACCGAGTGAATTTATATTATCACTCATCAATAACTTCCAGAGGAATATGTATTTTATTTAAGAATAGTATTATTAATTTATTACCTTTTGAAAGAAAACTGATGGAGGAATCTAGTGGCTCATTAGTCGCGGACAGAGATTCGAGCATCGACGCAGTACCAAATATCAACACCAAGTATTTATTCATCGCATAAGATTCTTCTTATCATCTGCAGTGTATAGAACAAAGTATTCCAGATTGCAAAGTGTTTCTGTTTAAATATCTAGCGATTAAACTTATCTAATGTGGATAATTGAGCAATAAAACTCTCAAACTTGAACTTTTAATTTAAACAATGTCACCCCGAAAAGGTTGTGAAATTTTATAAAATTAGTCACTTTAAGTATTTCTAATTTCTATTTTTCCAATTTAATATAATCTAGCC
>JARACY010004238.1:0-27966 GCA_029255725.1 Scrobipalpa atriplicella | reverse complement strand
TCTAAAGAAAAAAAAGTTTGGAAATAAAAAAAATGTATTGCGTAAGCCAATTATAGAAGAATCGATGCAATTATAAAAATTGTAAAGCAAGCGTCTCAAACATTGCTAAGTAAACTCCAAATCAAAATAATCGTTTGTAATAATTGATCGAAATACGAAACGGGCAGTTTATGTCTCATTTCGTAGCAAATTGCTACGACATGCTACGACGCCTATTTTTTATACTAAGGTATTTTTTTAACACCGAAGGGCTTTTTGTGCGAAATTATATACAAATATTTATCCAATCAAGTGCTTATAGCAATATATTCTTTATTATTTTTTTCGGGTTTTGCTTGTCAATAATACAAAGGTATCTACAAAAAAATATAGGGAATAAATTATTTTTTTACTGTAGACAATAAAGCTGTGTATGTAGCATGAACGAGTATGATTAAAAAACAAATTATAATTTTTGTAATGTTTGTGTATATAAATAAATTTAAAAAAAAAAACAAAAAATGTTAGGCTTGATGATTGACATCATAAGAGACGTAATCATGATTTATTCGAAACTAGAAATACCTATATTGTGCGGGTCCGGCACTCGCTTGAGTATTTTATTATTCTTTTTGATTTCGCGCTCTTGTTTTCTATCAAATCGCTGCTCCCACACAATGTGGTTTATTCCAGTCCAGTGTCATTCTGTGTTTACCCTCTATTTTACACAGGCGGAATGTTCGACAGGAAATTATATTGGAAAAAACGACTTGTCAAGAATATCTGCCGAAAAAACGTGGGTGCGGAATCCGATCCCTTATTTTTATAGGAATTCTTTTTCGCGACACCCGACACTGGTTTTCTCTTATTACTATAAGCTTTTTTAAGGGGGTCCCTGACGCACACTAGCGCCCTTATAATCAGTACCGGGAATCTGGTAGATATAATTGGAGAGACTGTAAATAAACCTTTACAAAAGTTTCAGTGATTTCAATACTCAATGAAACTTTAAAACAAAATAAACGAGTAATTTTTTTTAACAAAACTCTGTTGTGCATTGATAATTGATAAATAACTGCAATTTGATAACAGTGGTCGATTCCATTAACTCTAGTCCTACTGTGCTACAAACAGTCCCCTAATAGTTAAAAAATAAGTACTTTACATTTATTATACCTGTGCCCGCGACTTCCTACGCCCTGTTGTATGGAAAACACGCGAACATACTGAAAACGCTTCTCCGCGCGTAGGAGCGGGATCTGCTAGCCCGCGCGCGGACGCGTGTTTCTCAATGTCTGATCTTCGTCTTTGCATGGAAAACACGCTTCCGCGCACAGTTCGGATCTCTCTTTTTAACCGACGACTTTAAAGCATTATAACTCGTAAACTAATGAGTATTTGGTGAATTTTTTTTCACATTTATTTTTGTATGGCAACAATTCTTACTGATAATAAAAAAAAAGTCATGCTTATTCCCTATTGTCACCTCGCCTCTGCCCTAGACTCTTCCTAGACTAGAGTCAAGCCTAAAGAGCAAGAATGAACAAACAAAGTGTTCTGGGTGAGCTTGCTTTACCATCCACTCTGTCTCGGTCACCTCTGGCCTACGCTGGAGCCCTGACTTTACAAATCGCAAACAAAAAAAAAAGTTGTTTGTTCGCTTCAGATGCGTAGTTGCGTCTACGTTGTGTTTACAATTTAACGGGAGATGTAGCGATAGGAGCGGTGGACACTAATGATGTCTGCCGATGACATTTGACATGTTTAACCTTCAGGACAACCGCCATGGTCACACTGGTCACCCCACCTTGTCCGGACACGCGTGTAGGAATTGACGAAAAGGTACTGCGACGTACCGGTAAACTGCGACTCAAAACTATTGACAAAAATGGGGGGCGCCACTTCCCTCGCCCAGGCAGCTTTAATAATGGCAACACATTGATTATTTTGTATGAAAAAATTAGGTGATGCCAGTTTAAATAATTTTAGTTCCGTTTCAAAAGATTAATGTTGCAGAGAAATGTGTCTGGTGAGGTATGTAAAGATGATTCCACATTGTGTTCTAAGGTTGTACTGAAACTGTTTGTAATTTATAGGCACTACCCATGGGGACCACTTGTTAGAATGTGAAGTGTTTTTGAATGTCTAAATTGATTGTATTATCATCGGTTGGGTAACTATTGACAATAAATTTACTGAAAATACCTAGGATTATAATTGAACTTCAAAAGTTTAATAAATATAACATAGTCAGTAAGTAGGTACATAACAATATTAGCTCTAGTGTTGTAATAATAAATCTAATGTTGCTTATACATAATACATTTTCAACTTCCTTAGGGTACAAATGGATAGACTCAAGTATTTATATTCTTAGTTCAACTCGAAGTAAAGTAAAACCTTGTTTATTACAGCTCGTACATTTTTGTAATGCTAATTTAATTTGTTACTTCGTCTAATAAAAAAGAAAACATAATTGTTGGCCTGTAAATAAGAAATAATATTTATTTTAATTTCGTAACCGCTAGCTTCTTTTTCAATTGGTAACCTAAATTAACTTCTCTAATATTAAAAAAAGAAAAAAACTTAAAATTTTTCGCGAATCAGTAAACGATTTGGTAGGACAAGGTATTGTAATTATTGGTGTTTTTTTTATAATTCAATGTCTGCCTCTTTTGTGACGTGTCAAAAGAAGCTCTGAAGAGTTAGAGTTAGGTAGAGCAGCGCAAACGCAAATAATATGAATACCTACTTATAATAACTTTATATACCTATCACCCCTACCAAATCGTTTACTGATTCGCGAAAAATTTTAAGTTTTTTTTCTTTTTTTAATATTTAGAGAAGTTAATTTAGGTTACCAATTGAAAAAGAAGCTAGCGGTTACGAAATTAAAATAAATATTATTTCTTATTTACAGGCCAACAATTATGTTTCTTTTTTATTAGACGAAGTAACAAATTAAATTAGCATTACAAAAATGTACGAGCTGTAATAAACAAGGTTTTACTTTACTTCGAGTTGAACTAAGAATATAAATACTTGAGTCTATCCATTTGTACCCTAAGGAAGTTGAAAATGTATTATGTATAAGCAACATTAGATTTATTATTACAACACTAAGCTAATATTGTTATGTACCTACTTACTGACTATGTTATATTTATTAAACTTTTGAAGTTCAATTATAATCTAGGTATTTTCAGTAAATTTATTGTCAATAGTTACCCAACCGATGATAATACAATCATTTTAGACATTCAAAAACACTTCACCATTCTAACAAGTGGTCCCCATGGGTAGTGCCTATAAATTACAAACAGTTTCAGTACAACCTTAGAACACAATGTGGAATCATCTTTACATACCTCACCAGACACATTTCTCTGCAACATTAATCTTTTGAAACGGAACTAAAATTATTTAAACTGGCATCACCTAATTTTTCATACAAAATAATCAATGTGTTGCCATTATTAAAGCTGCCTGGGCGAGGGAAGTGGCGCCCCCATTTTTTGTCAATAGTTTTGAGTCGCAGTTTACCGGTACGTCGCAGTACCTTTTCGTCAATTCCTACACGCGTGTCCGGACAAGGTGGGGTGACCAGTGTGACCATGGCGGTTGTCCTGAAGGTTAAACATGTCAAATGTCATCGGCAGACATCATTAGTGTCCACCGGCTCCTATCGCTACATCTCCCGTTAAATTGTAAACACAACGTAGACGCAACTACGCATCTGAAGCGAACAAACAACTTTTTTTTTTGTTTGCGATTTGTAAAGTCAGGGCTCCAGCGTAGGCCAGAGGTGACCGAGACAGAGTGGATGGTAAAGCAAGCTCACCCAGAACACTTTGTTTGTTCATTCTTGCTCTTTAGGCTTGACTCTAGTCTAGGAAGAGTCTAGGGCAGAGGCGAGGTGACAATAGGGAATAAGCATGACTTTTTTTTTATTATCAGTAAGAATTGTTGCATACAAAAATAAATGTGAAAAAAAATTCACCAAATACTCATTAGTTTACGAGTTATAATGCTTTAAAGTCGTCGGTTAAAAAGAGAGATCCGAACTGTGCGCGGAAGCGTGTTTTCCATGCAAAGACGAAGATCAGACATTGAGAAACACGCGTCCGCGCGCGGGCTAGCAGATCCCGCTCCTACGCGCGGAGAAGCGTTTTCAGTATGTTCGCGTGTTTTCCATACAAACAGGGCGTAGGAAGTCGCGGGCACAGGTATAATAAATGTAAAGTACTTATTTTTTAACTATTAGGGGACTGTTTGTAGCACAGTAGGACTAGAGTTAATGAATCGACCACTGTTATCAAATTGCAGTTATTTATCAATTATCAATGCACAACAGAGTTTTGTTAAAAAAAATACTCGTTTATTTTGTTTTAAAGTTTCATTGAGTTATTGAAATCACTGAAACTTTTGTAAAGGTTTATTTACAGTCTCTCCAATTATATCTACCAGATTCCCGGTACTGATTATAAGGGCGCTAGTGTGCGTCAGGGACCCCCTTAAAAAAAGCTTATAGTAATAAGAGAAAACCAGTGTCGGGTGTCGCGAAAAAGAATTCCTATAAAAATAAGGGATCGGATTCCGCACCCACGTTTTTTCGGCAGATATTCTTGACAAGTCGTTTTTTTCCAATATAATTTCCTGTCGAGACCATTCCGCCTGTGTAAAATAGAGGGTAAACACAGAATGACACTGGACTGGAATAAACCACATTGTGTGGGAGCAGCGATTTGATAGAAAACAAGAGCGCGAAATCAAAAAGAATAATAAAATACTCAAGCGAGTGCCGGACCCGCACAATATAGGTATTTCTAGTTTCGAATAAATCATGATTACGTCTCTTATGATGTCAATCATCAAGCCTAACATTTTTTGTTTTTTTTTTTAAATTTATTTATATACACAAACATTACAAAAATTATATTTGTTTTTTAATCATACTCGTTCATGCTACATACACAGCTTTATTGGTCTACAGTAAAAAAAATAATTTATTCCCTATATTTTTTTGTAGATACCTTTGTATTATTGACAAGCCAAAACCGAAAAAAATAATAAAGAATATATTGCTATACAGCACTTGATTGGATAAATATTTGTATATAATTTCGCACAAAAAGCCCTTCGGTGTTAAAAAAAATACCTTAGTATAAAAAATAGGCGTCGTAGCATGTCGTAGCAATTTGCTACGAAATGAGACATAAACTGCCCGTTTCGTATTTCGATCAATTATTACAAACGATTATTTTGATTTGGAGTTTACTTAGCAATGTTTGAGACGCTTGCTTTACAATTTTATAATTGCATCGATTCTTCTATAATTGGCTTACGCAATACATTTTTTTTATTTCCAAACTTTTTTTTCTTTAGATTTATCCCTCCGTTGGCTTTTATAAAATCCACTATATATAGGTATAGTTGCTGTTCGTATTTGATTAACTATTACAACTAGACTAAAAAACCTATTGGTTAGTTTAAAGTTAGGCAAAATAAAAATCCAAGCTTGAATTGGTAACAAAAATTCTATGAATTGAATTTATTCATTTTAAACTGTGGTTTCCAATTAGTAATAATTGATCCAAAACAAGAACACTAATACCAAATCGATGAAAGGTCGTTAGGCAGTAAATAAGAATAATCATAATAAAATATTTGAAAAGGAATTTTTATGGACAATTTTTGAAGCAATTTAAAAAATGTATTGCGTAAGCCAATTATAGAAGAATCGATGCAATTATAAAAATTGTAAAGCAAGCGTCTCAAACATTGCTAAGTAAACTCCAAATCAAAATAATCGTTTGTAATAATTGATCGAAATACGAAACGGGCAGTTTATGTCTCATTTCGTAGCAAATTGCTACGACATGCTACGACGCCTATTTTTTATACTAAGGTATTTTTTTTAACACCGAAGGGCTTTTGTGCGAAATTATATACAAATATTTATCCAATCAAGTGCTTATAGCAATATATTCTTTATTATTTTTTTCGGGTTTTGGCTTGTCAATAATACAAAGGTATCTACAAAAAAATATAGGAATAAATTATTTTTTTTACTGTAGACCAATAAAGCTGTGTATGTAGCATGAACGAGTATGATTAAAAACAAATTATAATTTTTGTAATGTTTGTGTATATAAATAAATTTAAAAAAAAAAACAAAAAATGTTAGGCTTGATGATTGACATCATAAGAGACGTAATCATGATTTATTCGAAACTAGAAATACCTATATTGTGCGGGTCCGGCACTCGCTTGAGTATTTTATTATTCTTTTTGATTTCGCGCTCTTGTTTTCTATCAAATCGCTGCTCCCACACAATGTGGTTTATTCCAGTCCAGTGTCATTCTGTGTTTACCCTCTATTTTACACAGGCGGAATGTTCGACAGGAAATTATATTGGAAAAAACGACTTGTCAAGAATATCTGCCGAAAAAACGTGGGTGCGGAATCCGATCCCTTATTTTTATAGGAATTCTTTTTCGCGACACCCGACACTGGTTTTCTCTTATTACTATAAGCTTTTTTAAGGGGGTCCCTGACGCACACTAGCGCCTTATAATCAGTACCGGGAATCTGGTAGATATAATTGGAGAGACTGTAAATAAACCTTTACAAAAGTTTCAGTGATTTCAATAACTCAATGAAACTTTAAAACAAAATAAACGAGTATTTTTTTTAACAAAACTCTGTTGTGCATTGATAATTGATAAATAACTGCAATTTGATAACAGTGGTCGATTCCATTAACTCTAGTCCTACTGTGCTACAAACAGTCCCCTAATAGTTAAAAAATAAGTACTTTACATTTATTATACCTGTGCCCGCGACTTCCTACGCCCTGTTTGTATGGAAAACACGCGAACATACTGAAAACGCTTCTCCGCGCGTAGGAGCGGGATCTGCTAGCCCGCGCGCGGACGCGTGTTTCTCAATGTCTGATCTTCGTCTTTGCATGGAAAACACGCTTCCGCGCACAGTTCGGATCTCTCTTTTTAACCGACGACTTTAAAGCATTATAACTCGTAAACTAATGAGTATTTGGTGAATTTTTTTTCACATTTATTTTTGTATGGCAACAATTCTTACTGATAATAAAAAAAAAGTCATGCTTATTCCCTATTGTCACCTCGCCTCTGCCCTAGACTCTTCCTAGACTAGAGTCAAGCCTAAAGAGCAAGAATGAACAAACAAAGTGTTCTGGGTGAGCTTGCTTTACCATCCACTCTGTCTCGGTCACCTCTGGCCTACGCTGGAGCCCTGACTTTACAAATCGCAAACAAAAAAAAAAAGTTGTTTGTTCGCTTCAGATGCGTAGTTGCGTCTACGTTGTGTTTACAATTTAACGGGAGATGTAGCGATAGGAGCCGGTGGACACTAATGATGTCTGCCGATGACATTTGACATGTTTAACCTTCAGGACAACCGCCATGGTCACACTGGTCACCCCACCTTGTCCGGACACGCGTGTAGGAATTGACGAAAAGGTACTGCGACGTACCGGTAAACTGCGACTCAAAACTATTGACAAAAATGGGGGCGCCACTTCCCTCGCCCAGGCAGCTTTAATAATGGCAACACATTGATTATTTTGTATGAAAAATTAGGTGATGCCAGTTTAAATAATTTTAGTTCCGTTTCAAAAGATTAATGTTGCAGAGAAATGTGTCTGGTGAGGTATGTAAAGATGATTCCACATTGTGTTCTAAGGTTGTACTGAAACTGTTTGTAATTTATAGGCACTACCCATGGGGACCACTTGTTAGAATGGTGAAGTGTTTTTGAATGTCTAAAATGATTGTATTATCATCGGTTGGGTAACTATTGACAATAAATTTACTGAAAATACCTAGATTATAATTGAACTTCAAAAGTTTAATAAATATAACATAGTCAGTAAGTAGGTACATAACAATATTAGCTCTAGTGTTGTAATAATAAATCTAATGTTGCTTATACATAATACATTTTCAACTTCCTTAGGGTACAAATGGATAGACTCAAGTATTTATATTCTTAGTTCAACTCGAAGTAAAGTAAAACCTTGTTTATTACAGCTCGTACATTTTTGTAATGCTAATTTAATTTGTTACTTCGTCTAATAAAAAAGAAACATAATTGTTGGCCTGTAAATAAGAAATAATATTTATTTTAATTTCGTAACCGCTAGCTTCTTTTTCAATTGGTAACCTAAATTAACTTCTCTAAATATTAAAAAAAGAAAAAAACTTAAAATTTTTCGCGAATCAGTAAACGATTTGGTAGGGGTGATAGGTATATAAAGTTATTATAAGTAGGTATTCATATTATTTGCGTTTGCGCTGCTCTACCTAACTCTAACTCTTCAGAGCTTCTTTTGACACGTCACAAAAGAGGCAGACATTGAATTATAAAAAAAACACCAATAATTACAATACCTTGTCCTACTCTCCGATGTCGGCAGTGAACAGAGGCGGTTGGTCAGAACTGTCGTATCTGGAGTTGGTCCTGATGTTCATCAGCATTTGGATGGCAAAGAGTAGCACAAAGATCAGAATGAACACTATAATCAAGCAGTCAAGCACCACTATGTCCACGTACCTCTGTGAATAGGAAAGATGTGTGAGATATCACAAATTAGATAATAAAAAAACGGTTGCTTACGGTTTGTCAGTTACATAAAGATTATTTACCCACAAGCAGAGGAGAGTAGCGGCCAATATTTAATGGACTAATTTTGGCGACAAAAAGGTCACGCTCAGCATATGCTACGGAGGTGTAGGTCACCGCCATAGCGCTGGCCTTCCGCGAAACGGATTCTCCATTTCCTGATCGAGGTGATTGTTTTGTAAGAGGGAGTAAATTTTTTTTGTACCTAAAATTGTTTTGCCTTTTTGGTATCATTTAGTAGAATGTGGTTTAGAGTAACGCATTTTATTTACCTACACCTTGCATACATTTTCCTATTCCCAGCAGCAATAAAAAGCATTCTCAAAAGACTGTTTATATAATTTTACTGTGCAGTGATCGAATCATTATTTTTAGGCTGGGTCACCAGTCAACGTAGACTATTCTACACTGTAATGTATAAAATATAAAAACTCACATCAACCGGTTCTGTTGCGTTAGGAACATTACCCGCCCGAAACTTAACGCCTTCCGCATAATACAACTGGGTCAGGTTGGCCAGCTCTTCAGAGTATCTGTTACTTTTATTCTGGTCCTCTGGCTTCTGGATACGGAAGTAGTGAGTTAGAGTCTTGGTGGTAATTGGTACTGGTGACTTTTCGGTAGACCTTTGGGGTGCAGGTGGTGGACGCGTGAAAGCCATTTCACTGCCCAAATATATCTGAAAATTAATCAATCTGACAGGTAAATAAATCAACATGATAAGTAGTTTTTTTTTCGTGTGGGTTTTGTCCGTGTCTGTTGGTGTTTTGTAGGCAAGGAGTCCTCCTGTTTACAATCGTAGGAGACCAGTTGACAAAAATTAAGGTGCGTTCACATTAGACTTACGCCACGTACGTGATGTGTGCTGACATGTGTTGCAGCTTCACACTAGACTTACACAACGTACGTCACCCACGTACACTGACGCGTCCGCGGACGTGGGTGACGTCCGTTGACGCGTCATCTTAGGCGACACACATCGCGTGTTCGCTTGTGTTGTTCGCTGTGCTATAATACTTTCTGTCTCGCTCACTGACTATCCATCTCATCTCGAGTGCGTGGAGTGCGAAGTCAAATACTTTCTCGCTTGCACACTGACTATCTATCTATCTCACACGGACGGCTCCCACGTCGCCCACGTCCGCACACGTAGGCTGACGCAATATTGCATCAGCGTACATCAGCTGATGCAAGATGACGCAACGTAAGGCAAGTGTGTATCTAAACTGGATTTTTCATACATTTTCTAAGAAAACTGTAATCCCATTACGGCCATCAGCACACGTCACGTACGTGGCGTAAGTCCAATGTGAACGCACCTTCACCCTTACGTTACCTCAGACTCCTAATCATAAACCATCTAGTTATGAAGGAGATTGCCATAATAATATTGATATTTATATTTAATTTGATGAAAATAATATTTTTAATTAAAATTTTGTTTGTCAGACCGACAAGGCTTATTTCAAAATTAATTATGTTTACTTGCTCTGTGACCACACCAAACAGAAAAAAAGCGAAAGGGACGAGATGTGATTTACGTTTTAGCGGTCCAACAAGGGGATGGGAAAAATGGATGATAAAAATTATAATAACTATATTGCTGGTTTTAATACATAGAAAGAAATGTTTAGGTCCCCCTACAAAACTTTTACAGTAGGATAACACCTGGGAGAATCCTTGGGTCAACATGGACGCATTAGGAACACAACTCAGCACTGAAAAGTAGCAATACAACATACCCTGAAAGTCTTCATTTCCAGTTTAGGTATGGATGAGATGTTGGGCTCAAGCTGCATCTCAAGAGGCCTGGGGTTCTCGTAGAACTCGTTCCATCCGCTGCTCACTTCAAACCATTTGGTCTTTTTAATTTTGCTTCTCTGTGACCCGTACGATACTCCTGCCAATAGCGTCCGAATTATGTGATCATTTTGCATTTTATATAAGGTAGTGGAATTTATGTTCCTCCTTTAGACTATAAATAGGTTTCAATTCAGGATTTGAAAAATTTTAACAAAATTAAACGACCCGCGACCACGACAATTGAAACATTGTTGAAACGTCGGGAACCAGGTAAATTCCTATGATTTACCACCAAAATCTATCGCGAATAGACCCGATAAAAAGTAAAATGAGTAAAAATTAAACGCATTTTAGGTTTCAAATTTGAAACTTTCAAAACATCTCATTATAATGAAATGACCTAATGTACCTAATTAAACTCTTTTATTTTTTTGAAATAAACACAGAATCACAAAATAAAACAATATAAAATTAAAATTAACTATAAATAAAAAATATCCTCCAGAGCCCCACATCGGGGCAAGGCAACATCCCCAAAATGTTAGCCGCATTTCCCCTTTGCACAGCTAGACTAACCCGCTGCCTTTTGTCCGACGTTGCCTCGATGAGGCGCTCTGAAATTATTTTTAAAAAAGAACGGGCAGCAGGACTCCACAATCCCATCGTCTCATTAAACTAATGACAAAATCCTTACTATTGAGTCTCCATCCTTTGCTTGGAAGCCGTCGATCCACAAAATTGAAATAAAATATCAATTCATAATATGGAGACACTACACGAATGTCTGGCTGACCCTGAAAAATTTAAGATCGTAATATTATATTAGCCTCCTCGGGGCAAATAACCGTGCGTGGTGATTTTGAAGCTCAGGTGGCGCTTGGTTTGCCTAGACCTAGACAAACCTCTTTGACCAAAGGTGCGTCCCCACTAAGGGCATTCGTTCGCGAGCATACTGCGCGCGCATAGGTTATATTTGCCTAGGCATCTATAGATCTATGCGCGAGCATGTTGCGCTCGCGAACGAATGCTCTCTGTGAGAATTACACATTTCAAAAATCATTATTACGATGTACGGTTTACCGACCAAATCTTCAATTGTGATAGTGTAAGACCAGCCATCTTTTCCATGGGATTCATAGTCGCATTTAATGAACTTCACGAATGACGGTTTATCCTCAAAATGGCGCATTATGGCATCTGAAAGTGAAAATAAAATGTTGTTAATTTAAATTGTCAGGTTGAGAGATCGGGGTAAGAAAACCTTCAGTCTGAATAGCTTAAATAAATTATTAAGAGAAGGACCAGATATCAACTTCCGGGAATGACAAAGGTTAAGGTTATACAGGAAACATTATAGTGATTTCCTACCTGGGTAGATAAAGACTTTCCCTATGATAGTTCTTCCGAGAAGAAACTTACCAACAAATTCAAAGCTGGCGGTGCCGCAGAGCGCCGCTATGGTCTTGCTAGGCACGGTGGGCGAGGGTCGCACGAACTTCGGGATATTCTTCCGTGAATCGTGCTTTTCCTCCACTGGGTTATGTTTACCCGTGTAAAATGCTACCACTGGGCCCTAGAAAGAGTATATTTTTTACAAAAGTTTAGAAGAATTGGTTTAATAGAGATCAAAAAATTAACCAATCCAAGGACTATAAGGCGTAACACGATGACAATTTAAAGCAAGTACCTGTATCGGCAAGTTCGTTTTGTGAAATATTTGAGACAGGAACATGTACTGTAGTGATTGAGTGAGTGGTTAGCAAATGGCAGTCGTTTTTCTATCACTGCCAATCAAGCATAGATGTGAATGGTTTAGCTAGGGCGATTTAATTCTACTATAAATCGCATATAAACCCAATATTAATATCTATCTAGGATACATACTTTAGACATCTGCCTAACAGCAAAGGTGACCTCTTGTATGATGGCGTCATGGCGCCTGAATTTCTGTGTGCGAGTTTCATTGGTTCCATCTTCGAAGAAAATGTACAGGAACTTGTACTCCTCTTCAAGTCGTAATTTGGTTGTGGTTCGCTGCACGTGGAATGTGTTGAAATCGAATGGTTGGAAGCGGTTCTTCAAATAATTGTAGGGCTCAAATACCTAAAATAATTGATTATGGTAAATAACAAATTATATAGATCTGCAAAAAGTAATAAATTGGGGAATTGATGAACCGATTGATATGTTTTGCTACGTTATTTGACTCAAATATTCTCTGTGTCAGACTAGCAATTATTCTGATTTTTATTGCGAAAATCAAATTTAAAGCGGAAGGGAATGCTTCTACTGATCAAAGTCAACAATAATTACTTTCCTCAAGGACTTAGGATGAAAATATGAACATTAGAATGAAAGAACATCGACATTCCATTAGTAAATCAAATAGCTGAATAGAAATTCTGTACGGAAGAGGCAAATTCTTTTTTCTTGACCGATATGTTTCTTGGGATATGGTTTTCTGTTTGACCAATAAACCAACACAAATAATTTTTGTATAAAAAGGACAGAATTTTCTTCTCTATCCTTTTACTAAAAGAGAATTCATCTTTATCAGACTCAAGACCATACAATTTGCACCAGACAAAATATGATAAAATTTTACAATACTTAAGTACAAATTATTAAGTATTCGGTGGGTATACTTAAAAAATAAAACCAGCCTAAAAGAGGGAGATACAATCACAATCAATGGAATATTACCCGAGGCAGTAACTTCACTCTCTTATCTAAAAACGCTTGTTTCAAATAGAAAAACGGCGTTCCCTTTTCATCCTTCGAGCTGATGTCTTCGAATGAGAAGTAATCTTCAACGAAGAAGATCAGACACTTGCTCTTTTTTTGCGCTACACCAACTATGGCTTCAAACTCCTCAGGACTCGTCATGACGAGAGGATTGGTCTGGGTTTTGGCTACTCCATCCAGCAGCCCATCGTCTAGTAGGAATACGGGTGAAACATCCATAGCAAATATCGTACTGATTTTCATAAGTATAACTATCAGAAGCATTTTTTTGTTATTCATTCTTGAAAACTTAATTTCACATTCAGTTTTACACTAGTATTACATAATTTTCTGAGTATATTACATTCGAGATACATTTCACTTCACTGACATCAGTGAATGCTAGATATTATTACTCTTCTCTCTGGTGAATGCATAGTGAACATTTTTTCTTCATCTGTGATAGTGAATGATCAGAATAAAAACTCCTTTGATGGTTGAATTCTTTTAGAGGAAACCCTTAAAGAGTTTTTATTCTGAGGGATTTTCCGTGAGGACTCTCCATGGAATCCCATATAACTAAAACCCTCGATACTCAATGGAAAAATCACAGGTAAAAATATTTTTGTTTTCTTGTGAATACTTGAAGATTTTATTTAAACTCAGATTTTGAAAATTATGTTGAAAATTTTCCTAAACTGGATATCGCGTACGTAATAAAAGGAGTTTCTAGTCTAAGAAATTTTCCCTAGTCTATTATTGTAAACTCGATGTTGACCGAAATTTATAAATTTTTGCTAACTGAGCTATATTTTTGTTCATGAGAGAAAATGGAAGTAGGTACTCCTCTCTCTAGAATCGATGAATAAATTTGCAAAGTCCGCACGATTCAAGTAAGATTACAGAATCGCTTTCACGACTCAATAATCAAATCTACTCCCCACGTATTACGAATTTTCCAATTCAGATAAAAAAAATCTTAAGTAAAATTAATAATAGGAAAAGTAAAAGGTTTTTTCAAAACTTATGTACTTTATTTTTGATTTTCATCTTGTGTAAAGTATTTTCAAGTTTTTTGTGAAATATTACCAACACAAATCCCACATACAAAATGTTTTTTTTTTATTAGAAATCAAAATTATGGAGTGGCTGGTTTAAGTACCTGATTTTTTTTTTACTTAGACTTGTGCTATATATTGTTAGCATCGTTAAAAGCTTACAATATAATACGTTTACTGTATAGTATAGCCAACTGGAGCGCTACTTATCTATAATCAGGTAAGTATTTCATGTAATAAGTTTAAGTCAGGTAGGTTCGTTAGCGCTAGTAACCTTAATACGCGCATATATATTGTAAGTCTTTGATGTTCGTCACATCACCTTTGGAACTATTCCACTTAGTAACCTCTATGTAAATGATCTAAGTGTAAACACACAAGAGGTAGCAGACGTTCAAAGTAAAGATTTCTGCCCTGAGCGCCTCCTAGCCGACCTTTTGCTCTCTCGTAACTACGTAATTTAAGAATGTTGATAGCTATCACAGCTAAAAACTTTCGCTCAGTGATTCGATTTAAAAGTTTTCGGACTATTGGATTAGCCGTTTTATAAAAAACCGGCTGGTTACCAAGCGAAGCCTCCAAATTAGCAAAGGAAAATTATTCATTTCAGTTTTCCTCTGATGGAAAGTATGCCTTAAATTTTTAGTAGGTAGCTTTTTCACTACCTGGTTTCAGAGCAATGATATAAGTAGGTAAGTTTTGTTTAAGTGTGCTCTTTTTAAGACCATCCACGTGAAGGAAATATAGGTGTAACCTTGCGTAAATATCGTGTTATGTTCGCAACTTTCCAATTCCAGGATGTTGTATAACATTTCCACAGAATATGGGAAACGATTTGTGTGTAATTGGTAAACAACTAAACACTGTAACTATGGAACCAATCTTAATAGTTCTTTAGTAGTTTTGTAGCTTCATATATAAAACCATGTCTATTTTTTTCATATTTAAACAAGTATCATACATTGTTTATGTTTATTGATTTTTCGTCACATCACTATATGATATCGATGAGAAGCCAGGATTCGTCTTCCTTTACTATTATTTTTTACAATAAAGCAAAATTATAGAGAAATAGCGCAAGTTTTGACCGATTCATACCCGGTGTCCATGTAGGTACGAAGAAGGTACCAATCTGTGTCTGACATCACATAAATTTGCGTCTGTAGCAGAATACTGTTAGATTCTGCTTCCATATTTCCAGTTTATCCCACAATAAACTGTGAAACGAGTACAAGTGTATTTATTAACAAAGAAAGATTAGGGTTATAGGTGATACACAATCAGTACGCAGTGTCTGCAGTGAGGCATGCCATTACATCTGTTATAGTTTATTAGTCTAATAGATATTTCCACGTTCATATTATTTGCGACGCAGTTATTTCTGATTCAATTGGCATCTGTATTATGTAACGTTAGGTTTGTTAAATGTAATGTAAATAAAAATGTAGATCGGCAGTAATCTTAGAAATAAAGCTGCTCTACCTCAGTCCGAAAACACTCAGAATATGAATCGGAATAACTCGACCGTGAAAGCCGAAAAAACTCAGCACTTATTTTTTTATACCTATAGATAATATACAGGGTGTTAATGTAATTGCGTGACATAACTTGAAAACCTTAGTTTCTATCACTATTCGTTTCCATCGGAATACAAGCTTTTTATTTCTCGGTTCAATGACTCGATGTGAGTTCATCTGTATATTGTAATAATTTTCCATATGCGTTATGAATGAGTATGACTTTTGAGGCCGATTTTCCGAACTCAGCGGATTGAAATGTTCGGCTGGATAAATAACCAGGTATTTAGACGTGTTATGAGCAAACATGACCTCTCATTCCCAAACCAGGAGGGCTTTGACTTGATATCTCTAACGAAACCGTGTTAAACTACAAAGTCTCTACAACTCTACAGTACAATAACTGTTCTTAGTAAATGTGATTTTGTACGTCTTTGTTCTTATCCATTGAATGTAAACTAAAGAATATTGGAGTTTTAATTCCTGTAATAAATTAGGATTTTTGGAAAGAAATAAAACTCCAGGGCAAGTGAAGCGACACACTTGAGGAATTTCCAGTTTATTGTTACTTAATTAGACGTGTATTGTTTGTATCGAGTCTTAAGTTTTGCGGAAATTATTTTTAAAGAGACTAGATTTTTTCACGGGATTCTTGAACACAAGCTAAATTGGATGAAGCTACAGCACGGATGGTCACAATCGTAAGTTCGATTTAAACATTCACACATTCTCGGTTTGTTGAAACAAAAATAACTTATAAAATCGCTTTCAAATGTGATGTTGTTTGTAATTTCAAATTATTGTGATTAAACACTGACAACATTAATGAGGGTACGTTTAATTAACCAACAACACAGCTGACTACAAAGCCAAAGGCAGCTAACTGGTTGACACTCGAAAGTTCTCAAAAGCTCGCCCCAGGCGGAAAGTGGATTCCTGTTAGAGATAAATTTATAAAGACATGAATTTTACTTAGAAAAAAAACTAACTGAAAAGTGATAATTTTGCATGCTACAGTGATTTCTTTTATATTTTCCAGAGGAATTACTTTGTGAAGGTTGTTCCGTAGTCTGACTAACCGAGAAAACAATAAAATCTCTCTTTGTACCTACTGATAGGCTCTTCGCACAGCAGGATATTGGTACTACCTACCTAGTTACGTGTAGAGTCGTGGCGGTGGCTATATTTGTGTCGCCTAATACGCTATCATATTCACACCTATTGCGTAAAATAAGATTTACCCAATTTGATATTTCTCAAGATTGATCACATCTTATATATGAAATACTTTAGTTACGCAATAAATAGTTTGAATTTTAACTATTTTGCGTAGAGAAGAACATTATTTTGAACTCGAAACATAACCAGAGTTCGTAATGTTCTTTCATGATTTTTTTTCTTAAAAAGCCTGGTAAATATTTCGGCACTGAAAGTCAATTTTAGCACACTTTTTTATAAAGAAAATACTGTGCTAGATGAACCGACTTTGTCTCAGTTTGTCTTAGTAACTGTAAAGTATAGATAGTATACATAGCGAGTTCTTGGGTAGGTAGCAGTAAAATATTACTTATCGTTAATACACAAAAAACGCACGTCGCATGCATTAAAAAAAACCGTCGCGGCAGGCCAAAAGGGGACTCGAGTAGATCGGTACCCAATTCTACTCATCTTTTAGATAGCATAAGGACGTATCCTGCATCACACTTAAATTCAATTACCTATCTTACTTACCGCCTTTTTAGCTATGTGCAAAGTAAGTAGAAATTGCAAGTTTTTATCAATCCATGCTTTTATCCATCCTTTATGGATGAAAAGTGAAAAGGTTTTAGTTTTAACTTTAATAAACTAAGCCTGGATAACTTTTCAGACGTAAACTTAATTAAAATAATTAAGTCGCAAAAGCGACAAGTGTGAGCAGAATCTCAAAGGAAAGTTAGACAACTTTTAATTGAAATAGTTTTAGTAGGTATGGATGGATACCATTATAAAAATATTTTGTGTATTAGTTTATAATTTCAATTGTTTCTCATTTTAATAAGCTGGATTTTATATATTTAAGTTACAATAAAAACATTGTTTATTTAGGCAATTTGACTGTGTTTCTGAATGCCTACAACCCCCGTCCAACCATCGACTTCGTCTCTGTCGCTCCCGACATAGACTATAGTCATGAGAAAACCCATTTCTAATAAAAAATAACCAAAAAAAGTTATTCATGTATTCCAAACTTTACTAAGCATCTTGATCACGAAGAACTATATTAATTAGAATCAAAATCAATATTTTTCACTCTATTTATATAGTTATAAACGCTTCTACATGACTTGATTAGTAGGTATTTCACATGTCACTCGCTCGGCTTATACCAACAACTGACAAGGTAGAAACCTGAAACAGGATTAACTATTAATTAGTTGTATTTAGGGTGTGAGAGGATTAATCAAAACCTTTGACTCTGTATTGACTGACGAAGCACCACAACTATGTCTTAGTTTCTTTATGTTTTATTTGTCACTAACTTTCTATATTTCTTCTTCTTATCGTATCAATTTGGTTTTATAATTTATTAGCCCAAAATATGGCCACATCAATATAACTTAATTACTCACTTACTTCGCTGGCTCAGCGACCCAAAATTGGTTATTTATATTTCATTTCAGAGGTTAACATGTGTCAATAAAATCATTTAATAACATCAAATCTATATCTATAATATTAGAGTAAGATCGATGACCTGTCTCTGTTCAGATATTTAGAATTTTTTACAAAAATTATTATTCATCCAACCGTACTTTACTAGATTTATAAAATATAAGAATATTACTAGAAATAAACAAGTCATCTATGAACATAAAATAATTAAAGCATGTAAATAATTTACAAATTAAACAGCAGGTTGTTGGGTTAAATCACAGCTCATAAGTAATCTGTGGTTAAATACACAAGACAAGGAAGAAACGCAGTCAAAAAATGAAAAATATAAATAACGGATTCACAAGTAAGTCAAAATTATAGCACTTAACTACAAAACAATAGATAATAAATTATGTATAAGGTTGCTATAACACAATAAAGTTGCAATTTCACTACAAAAAATCCTAGACAGTCCTATGAGACTTTAATAGTATTGAAGTCGTCTATTGTAACCCAGACACAACACCTGTACTAGACTTAAATACAAATCTAATAAAATTAGAAGACAACTGGAACTGACAAGGGTATATAGGAGCAAAGACAGGCATAATATAAGAAAGGTATCGATATTCCTTCGCTTATCTGCCAGAGATGTGTGTCGAACACAACATTCTAAGGCTCCTGCCACACCGATATCATCCAGAGAGAGTCATATTTAGGTAATATGATTGAAACGCTTGGAATTTTCGACTGGGTTGTGCAAATCGTGATTACATACTGACGAAAAAGATCAATCTTTTTCTGAACTATGCCTACTTTACAACTATTTATAAATTTTTGGTAGAAATTATAAAAAGTGACGTAGGTATATTCTCATTCATTTTTTTCCGTGGATTTCTGCCAAAAATTGATCTATTTGAGTCTAGAATAAGTATGTCCGCAGATGGGCTTTTCTCATGAGTTCAGTTGAGTTCATATCTTATCAGGATTTGTAGTGTTGTGTAGGATCAGTCAACTCAAGATGTCGGTGACATATTGTTACGAGAGTAGGTATCTACTCTGTTCTGTTGTTAACGAATATGTTCGTGTTCACACGTAAATCCCTTATTAGGAAAACAGCGAAACAAACTGAGATCTTGTATTGCATTATCCAAAATTAACTAAAGGGACAGGAACTTGCATAAAATTCAGGAAGTACAATATTAAATGAAAGCTTGAAATTAAATGTTATAAATAAGGAGCTGCCTTTTAAATGTCTTTAATAAGCTACAATAAACAGCTCTCTACCGAGTCTTTTATAATGTATCACATTTTTATAAATGTTGTTATACTTGTACTAGTTTCACGATATATTATATTAATCCTACCGGTTTCGCTAACTTCTAGCATCATCAGGGATTTTATACATACACATACACAACACATAAAACATTTTAGATAATTTGTATGTGTTGTGTATGTATAAGATCCCTGATGATGCTATAAGTTAGCGAAACTGGTAGGATTAAATAATATGTCGTGAAACAAGTACAAGACTTTTCATAACAAAATTATACCTATTATGGAGTTTTACTTTTACCGAGTGCCGAAAATCGCAAGTATAAATTATTGTATATCACCTTTTTTATACTTACAAAAAGTGTTTTGAAATACGTAAATAGTACACAAAAATTCCATCACTTATATTGATTCAGTTGAACTTTTCTCGCGAAACCAAACAAAGAAAGCACCTACCTTAATCTTCGACAAAAAAATAAACTTCTGCAGCGAAAATATCGTAAAAAATACGACGTTTATCCTGCCAAACTTTCACAAGCATCTTAACGTGACGGTATACGTTCCATTGCTGGTTCTTCACAAAGTCAATATAACACTTTTAAACACGACTTGGCAATGCATTGCAAAATAGATTTCGCTACGATGTGCCTCACGGTTCAGTGTATCGGTACCTTTAATCTGTTTAAATATATTTATTTTGTGTAAACATCATATCAGCAGTAATGATGTTATCCTTGCTTTTATAACATTAGGTACTTTTTTTTAAGAGTTAATAATGTTTTCTGTACTACCGGATATCGCGAAGCAACAAGATTATAAAATCAAAACTTACGGTTTCTAAGTCCCTGCGCATTATTTTTCTTTCGTAATAAAGCATTTCATTGCTTCAACGACTGGTTTTTCTTGGAAGACCCCTTTGGCTTAAACCTATTGACAAATTAAGCTACCTCTATGTCAGGTAATATTCCTGCTAAGATCTCTATTTCTTCGCGACACATGGACAAATTAGCCACCAAGTTGGTTGCCAGCCGAATAAAACAACTTCCTCGTTTCTGCTCACTTAACCTGACAATGGCGTCCCTAATAGGACAACAAAATTACCTCCACGGCAGGCTTTCCCAGGCAGATATTTATTTGATTGATGAATTTAGGTAAACATTAGTTCCGTGCGAGTGTTCTTTGTGCCTGCGTTTTCTTTCATGTTCCTGTGAATATCCATAGCAACCTGATACAAGGAATCCTAGAGTGAATTCAAATGTAAAAAATTGGTTGTCAGTAAAATTGGTTTATAACACATTTGCTCGTAAAGGGTCTCTTACTACACCAATTTCAATATTGTATTGTATCTTATTACGTACTTGAGCGTAATCGTAATGTAAAATGCACGAGTGCTGTAAAACACACGAGTTTTTTTTTTTAATTAGGTAAAACGCACGGTTTATCGAACGGTACTTTTTTAAATCTTAGCAAAGAGTTTTTATGGCAGAAAAGTGGTCAACATTTTATAAATAAAATTAACTTTGGGAGATAAAGTATAATAAAATAAACATTTAATTCTTTGATTTAATTAATTTTTACAATAAATTACAACCATTTATCTGTAACAAAATTTAAAAAATATTAATTTAGTTTATTAGTAATACTGGCTGGTTTTTTGTGCTTTGCCTTAAAAAAAAAGCGCTGCGCGATATATACTAAGTAATCTGGGGTACGTTCAGAAACGCTCGATCGATCGAAATTTAACTTGGTTAAAAATTATATTGCCCGTTCAGAGACACCTGGCAGACGAAATTTACTTACTAGGTTAATTTTTATTCGGCCCGTTCAGAGGCGCACCGGAAGTGAGGTTTTATCTGACAGCAGCTAAGGTGCACGTTCAGTGCGTCCCACTAGTATAAGATTCGATCGGTATAAATATCGAACTGGGTCGACTGAACGTACCCCTGTGGATGCGCGCGCATTGCTAATTTGTGAACGAGTAAAAATTATTCCTCGTTTTTTTTCTTTTCGCTGTATTGTTTTAATTTTTTTAGCTATTTCTCGCAAATATGTTATAAAACGTCGTACGACATACGTGCGGTTTGATAATTACAGCCTCTGCTTTCTTGTAGCCCTCGCCTACGGCTCGGGCTAGCAATATCGCCTCGGCTGTAACTATCAACGCACCGCACTTGTATCGTAATGTACTATTACGACGAAAAATTGGTTTCGGCTTGGGCGTAACGGGACAATCCGCGTAACGTGACATTGCGTCATCCTTTTCGTGCGTGCAGGCGACGTTCATCGATTTATTAGACGTTTGTCACGTCAAAAATTTCGATATTTATTTAACAGCCTTCCCCGCAGAATATCAATCCTCATTATTTTTGGCGACAGCGAAAAGCTTTTATTTAACTTGCGGTGTATTTTGTTTGGTTACATTTTATTACAACGTTTATTTGATTTTTTTCATCGCGCATGTAAGTAAAAGCTATTGAGAAAATACTGTTAATTTCTTTACAAGTACCTGCCACAATTTCGAAAGCCACATAAATTATGTGTTGCTCAAAGCTGGTTCAAAGTATAGGAAGCAACAGGTACCCATCTATCTACATACCTACAGAGGCATTCATTTGCGGTCCCTGAAGGTCCCTAGAGGTATCTAAATAACTACAGCCCTTACAGCTATAAACACGATCGACTTGCCACTTTGGATTAACGCAAATGCCAGTACTTAAGGGAATTAATTATCAGGTTGTGAACTCATTGTGGATTCATTAAGCGATTTTCTCGGCCGAAAATTTACTACGGGAAGGAAATAAAATAAAATTTCGGAGTACTGCAGCTATCAACAAGTACTCGGTAAATAAATGTTGAAGAACAATTTTGGAAAGAAAATCTACGAATTTCGGTTTGCCTAACGAACCAAAAAACTACGTCGATGTGTAATGTTTAGCGTCAAATATTGTACATATCAAATCTAAATTTAAATTTTAAACACAAAAAAAAAATTCGGCATAGCGCTAAGCGTAGCAAAAATCTACGTAACCTATCCGCTACGTACGCCGTAGTTAACTGCTACGACGTAGCAAATATCCCAAAGTATCATAAAAATAGTAATGCGCAAGTCTGTCTGTCTGTTTGCTTTTCTTTTGTTAATGAATTGACGTGGTTTTGTGTGCGGTGAGTTTTGCAGAAAAAATCTTACCTTAAAAATATCTGATATAATGACACCAACTATTTTACTCTTAGGACTGACTGGGTTGGATCCAGGCAATTTATTTTCACCCCAGATTTACCTGGACCTTTGGAATGTTATTTAATTTATTGGGTTGGGTTGACACTCGAAGTAATACTGAGTTACGAGAAGGGCCAGTGGTCAACCCATAGCGACAGTTAGCTTAACTTTGAAGTTAATCAAAATTAACATACATAGACATACAGGTGCCGCAACGACAAAGACAATAATTTAACTTTTTTTTAGGTTAATAATTAGGTTAATATTACTTTTTTTAGGTTCGTACATAAAATAACGGACCAATTCCCACTTACGAAATATGTCACTACAAATTAGACATAATCATACTGCAACTATTTCTTGTTTTAAACCAAAACAAAACATCATGTAATTTATTGGGACTAAGTAATCATCTTATCCAAGAATTACGCATTTCTTTGCGCACATTCCTTTGTAAATACGGTCTTTAATCTTCCATTAAAAGCATGGCAACAGCGGACAATGATAATATTCTTTATTTGGCCTGGAATTAGTTCCACGAACCGTCTGAAGATTTCTCGGGTCAAACCGAGTCGTACGCGAACTTAATCAGTGCAAAGATATCTGAAAAGTACCTACGTTGTTATAGTTTGATTATAATTACATTCCACATCGCGGTTTCAACGCGGTTTTTCTGTATTATCATGTGATATCTAACTAAACTTCCCAAAAACCTTCCCAAGTGATAGATCTTTTTTTATTGTTTGTAAACTGCCTCTTAGACCTGATATTATTTTATTAAGCTACCACTATGAGATACAGCTACGGTCAACATATCTTATCTGAAGTAAGAGCATCTAAGAGGTAGTATTGTTATGAATGGTTTCGCCATATATATCCATCTTTATATAAACAAGGGTATTGCAATCAACTTGGTGGCTTCGAGGGTGTATTGTCATCTAGTCACAAAGGGGTTAAAGGAGGAAATGATAAAGATATTCAACAATTACAATGAAAATCATTCTCTTGAAAGGCATATGGAAAAATTTCTAGCACTATTGATACACACACATACATACATTTTGACTATTATACACTATTGATACATACAATTTTTACTAGTTATTTTTAACTTACCGTAAACTTAATCGAATATTCATTAATTAAGAACCTATTCAATACCTAATCATATCTGGAATGCCATTTCATATTTATCAGATTTAGTGAAAACGGTCAAATTAGAGTTACGGATTGATTACCATTTACGAAAAGTATGAAAATACCTGGGTATTTTGGTGTAACGTTACGGATAGGTATGTATTGGCGAACAAGTTATTTACTAAATGCTTAAATGTTTTACTCTGCAAAATGGTTTTCATGCCACTGAAAAATTATGCGTAAGACACATAATAACGAATTTTATGCATACAAATTCTGCATTTTGTATCTTTTATTGCAATGTAGAGTCGACCTACGCTAATGTATTTTCTGTCTAGACACATTAAATATTCATGCATTTTTCAGTTTTCTCTCTTAAATTATCTGCGAGTATAATACGTTAAAACGCTCTTTCATCATCACATTACTTACTAAATAGATTTAAATAAAGATATGCGCGAATCATATATGGAGGGTTCTATTTTTTCAGACGAACCGTGTGTATTTTTCTACACGTAATGTGCAAAAAACTTATCGCGAGTGACCCGGGAAATAGTGAAATAATTCTTAAAAAATATGTAAAAAATTACAGCAGGGCAGCGTTGCGTAAAATGAGAAATAAATTAAGTTTCTGGCGTAACTTCAGATACTTATGCTAGATAGGTCAACGAAATAACAGCCATTTCATGGTAAATCAACCAGTATATAGGGGGTGGCCTGTACTCCCAATATAGTATATTATGTAAACTACCTACTTATATGTCATCCTACATAACGGAAGTTTAACCACAAAGGGTTTGTTTGCGCTGAAATTCCGGTATAATCAACAACATTCCGAATTTAACTTGATGTTTAAATACTCCGTGCGTGTCACGGTTATATCGCAAAAATCGTGTATTTGTCTTCTAACCTTATAAAATTGAATGAAATATTAATATCACGATCAAAAAATTTATATTTTTTTTAATGAATATTCACAAAATACAAAAACATGTGGACACGAAAGTGTAAACTTGGTAGAAAAGCTGGGAATAAAACAGAGCACTGTAACATCATGGGATATTAGAACTGTTATTTTGTTCGTACTAGTACGAGGTTAAATGTTGTTTTCTGTCTAAACACTCGCCAGGACTCGCTGGACACCATAGTTTTGTTATTTTATTAGTTTGTGCTTTGTTCATGTGAGGGTCAACCAACGTAGGTATTTTCACCGAAAACAATACGGTTAGATAATATGATGTGCGTGAAATATGTACAGTACAATCAAATATTGTTATTTATGCTGTTGGTTTTCTCAATAAATAATAATAAAAAAAAATGACTTAAAAGTTTTTAATCAATAGCTTTCAAGTTTGACAGCTACATTTTGATGTGATTCACGTTTTTCGCTTATCAAATTGTTCTCAGTCTTGTGCAAGTTTTATTTATAAATATCGCTTTCAAATTATATTTTTGTTTTTAAACACGCACAAATTAATGCCACATGCTTTTGATCTACAAATTGCACAAATATTCATTTAATTTATAAATAGCGATATGATTTTAATAGCTTCGGATGTTAAATAAAATAAAATCAACTTCATCTCTTTCTCCTTATATTGATTTTAAGCTGAGTAAATGTTGACCTCATATAATATTTGTTTTAAAATACTTACATAAATGAAGGTTAAAAACGTAATTCACTTTCAGTTAAATTTGATAAAATTTGCAATTGAAATAGTGTATGAAATGAGCTCCGAATAAATAATGATAATGAGGGATTTAAATTAGATAAAGTTGTCTTCAAAGGAGCGATGTGTAGGTAATTGGATTGAAGTTAGGCAGGTACTTTTAGTACTTATCCGGCAGACGCAAATCTATTTTTTTATTGATATTTCGATCGATAGATTTTTTATTCTATCAAAAAAAAAAAAAACGGCAGACGCAAATCTATTTTTTTATGATATTTCGATCGATAGATTTTTTAATTTTTTTTTAAAAAAAGATCGTTAGGAATCACATCGAGAATATTTAAATCTAACGAACTACTTATGCTTGTAGTTATGTGATATTTGTTTGTTTATTTGAATTGAATTAGAAAACTGCATTATGTAGATAGATGTAACAGGCCACTTTTTCTGCGGAAAATAATTACTTCTCACAGGCAAACCCACTATGCAGGAGAAATTGCTGTGGGGAAATCTAGCTACATAGATTAAAATGTTACGATGCATACGTATCAAATTCATACATGAAAACGTTGTAGCAATTTCTCTGGCATTTCTGTGATATGGTTTTCGACCCTTCTGGGAAAAATCTCTAATAATTTGTGAAACATAATTCTCATCTTAGAATTTCATCTAATTTTATTTCCCCAGGGCTATAGCAATATCTTATGCGATTTTATAAGATTAAACGAAAACACTCAAGCGATATTTATAAATAAAACTTGCACAAGACTGAGAACAATTTGATAAGCGAAAACGTGAATCACATCAAAATGTAGCTGTCAAACTTGAAAGCTATTGATTAAAACTTTTAAGTCATTTTTTTTTTATTATTATTTATTGAGAAAACCAACAGCATAAATAACAATATTTGATTGTACTGTACATATTTCACGCACATCATATTATCTAACGTATTGTTTTCGGTGAAAATACCTACGTTGGTTGACCCTCACATGAACAAAGCACAAACTAATAAAATAACAAAACTATGGTGTCCAGCGAGTCCTGGCGAGTGTTTAGACAGAAAACAACATTTAACCTCGTACTAGTACGAACAAAATAACAGTTCTAATATCCCATGATGTTACAGTGCTCTGTTTTTATTCCCAGCTTTTCTACCAAGTTTACACTTTCGTGTCCACATGTTTTGTATTTTGTGAATATTCATTAAAAAAAATATAAATTTTTTGATCGTGATATTAATATTTCATTCAATTTTATAAGGTTAGAAGACAAATACACGATTTTTGCGATATAACCGTGACACGCACGGAGTATTTAAACATCAAGTTAAATTCGGAATGTTGTTGATTATACCGAATTTCAGCGCAAACAAAACCCTTTGTGGTTAAACTTCCGTTATGTAGGATGACATATAAGTAGGTAGTTTACATAATATACTATATTGGGAGTACAGGCCACCCCCTATATACTGGTTGATTTACCATGAAATGGCTGTTATTTCGTTGACCTATCTAGCATAAGTATCTGAAGTTACGCCAGAAACTTAATTTATTTCTCATTTTACGCAACGCTGCCCTGCTGTAATTTTTTACATATTTTTTAAGAATTATTTCACTTATTTCCCGGGTCACTCGCGATAAGTTTTTTGCACATTACGTGTAGAAAAATACACACGGTTCGTCTGAAAAAATAGAACCCTCCATATATGATTCGCGCATATCTTTATTTAAATCTATTTAGTAAGTAATGTGATGATGAAAGAGCGTTTTAACGTATTATACTCGCAGATAATTTAAGAGAGAAAACTGAAAAATGCATGAATATTTAATGTGTCTAGACAGAAAATACATTAGCGTAGGTCGACTCTACATTGCAATAAAAGATACAAAATGCAGAATTTGTATGCATAAAATTCGTTATTATGTGTCTTAACGCATAATTTTTCAGTGGCAATGAAAACCATTTTGCAGAGTAAAACATTTAAGCATTTAGTAAATAACTTGTTCGCCAATACATACCTATCCGTAACGTTACACCAAAATACCCAGTATTTTCATACTTTTCGTAAAATGGTAATCAATCCGTAACTCTAATTTGACCGTTTTCACTAAATCTGATAATATGAAATGGCATTCCAGATATGATTAGGTATTGAATAGGTTCTTAATTAATGAATATTCGATTAAGTTTACGGTAAGTTAAAAATAACTAGTAAAAATTGTATGTATCAATAGTGTATAATAGTCAAAATGTATGTATGTGTGTGTATCAATAGTGCTAG